>RDPX01000387.1:67233-79810 GCA_003991215.1 Morbakka virulenta | reverse complement strand
TGGATAGAGAGAGAGTGAGAAAGAAAGAGAGGTGTGAAGAGGGAGGATGACAGATAGAGAGACAGAGAGACAGAGAGAGACAGAGAGACAGAGAGACAGACAGACAGAGAGAGAGAGAGAGAGAGAAACAGAGAGAGAGAGAGAGAGAGACAGAGAGAGAGAGAGGGAGAGAGAGAGAGAGAGAGAGACAGAGAGACAGAGAAGAGACAGAGAGACAGACAGACAGAGAGAGACAGAGAGAGACAGAGAGAGAGACAGAGAGAGAGACAGGCAGACAGACAGACATAGTCAGAGAGAGAAAGAGGGAGAGAGAGACAGAGTCACAGAGAGAAAGAGGGAGAGAGAGACAGGGAGGGAGAGACAGACAGGGAGGGAGAGAGAGACAAATTGACAGACAGAACAGCTTTTGAATGTCAGGATCACTTGTCAACCAAGCTCAATTTGAAAGAATCAGACATTGCAGATTTTAGTTCAATTCTAATTATGCGTATGATTAGCCAAGTGTGGATACAATAACATGCAATTTTTAAAAGTTTAATGTCAATTGAAAATCAAAGACCGCTACCTTTTAATGGTTGCCTTTGAGCGTCATCGTTTTGAATTTGACGTAACCTTATCCACACTTGGTTAATCATACGCATTATTAGAATAACCATTCGCATAATTAAATTTGCACTTAGAAATGCAGTCTGATCTGATCAGAGATTCTTTGGGTGTACAAAACCCGTTGTGTATGTATTTCAACCCATCAATTTAGCTCATTGCATGCTTTTTCTGAAGTTTAGTGTCACATTTACCAATTAAAACACTGTCAGTGACCGTCATTAGCCCCCCCCATCCCCCCTAGTTCAGCGGACGATACATGGTAACTTGAATAATGTATTCGTTTATTTAGCTGAAGATTTATGGAGTAAATATCGTTATATTTCATGACAGATTTCATTGGTTTTGGTGCAATGGAAGAAGCAGCGGAAGAAGTAGCGGACGAAGCTCCAAAGACTACGTCATCAATACAAAGGAGTCAAAGGTCACCTATTGGAGACAAAGGTCAAATTTCACAGCTGACGGAGAGTAGCAGAGATCAACGCAAGGGGCATACTCGAAATCGAATCAAGAAAAGCTACAAGGAAAATATTGATGTTTTTACAGGAGAAGAAAGTAGTTCTGATAATGACGGCGGTTGTGACCCGGAATATTCGCCAGGACCTACAAGACGGCTAAAGACAGTTAAAGAGCGAAAAGCAACTGAGCCTGTAAGAAAAAGGGGAAAATTGGATGTATCTGATAAAAAAGAAGCGAACGGGTACATCAGAGTGCAACAATCGAATTCTTCTTTGCATCCGTGCGAGTCCATGGAAGGAAAAAGGATGATACAATTAGGAAAACACACAAACAAGGAGACAACAGATCGGATTGCCAAAGATTATACATTAAGAAATACGGACAGAAATCAACAACTTCGAAAAAGAAATTCGCCTATGAAACAAAGTAAAAAGAGTTTATCTAAGGAAAGTGATATAGGGATTTATGCTTGCGAACTCTGTCCGTCGACTTTTAGCAGACCATATCAATTAAACGCACATCTCAAGTTAGATGTTGATAAGCCATTCACTTGTAAAACATGCAATGCTGTATTCGACCATAAAGGCTCATATGTTGTGCATAGAAAACAGCACAGGACTCCACAGTGTACTGTCTGCAAGGCAACATTTTCAACCGTTGCCTCCCTTAATATTCACATGAAGGAACACTTAGGAACACGGCCATATTCATGTGATGTTTGCGGAGCCGTATTTGCGCGTATAGACGACCGAGATACACACATGAAGCTTCACACAGGGGAAGATCCTTATAAATGCACTTTATGCGAACTCACGTTTAAGACGAGGAACGAGCGTAGCAAACATCTGTCAACTCACGCAGGAGCAAAACCTCATTCCTGTCATTTTTGCTCAGCAACATTTTCAAGGAAATCAGATCGTGATATTCATTTAAGAGTTCACACTGGAGAAAGGCCGTATTCTTGTGAAATTTGCTTTGCTACATTTTCACAAAGTGCAGCAGTAAGGACACATCAAGCAAGCCACACAACTGAAAAGCCGTTCGAATGTAAACAGTGTGGCGCTACTTTCTCCAAAAACGAGTATCTGAAAATTCACGCAAAGCGGCACGAGAAAATGCGTTTTCCTTGTACACTTTGTAAGGCAGGATTCATCGCCAGAGGGGAATTGCGCAATCATATGCGCACGCATACAGGCGAACGCCCTTATGCTTGTAGTGTATGTAGTTTTGCATTCGCTCGGCATGGCGATTTAATAATGCATCTGCGTAAGCATACAGGGGAAAAACCGTATCTTTGCAAAGCATGCAATAAAGCTTTTGCGCGTAGCTGTACCTTACTTCAACATCAAAGGAAGAATTGTAAGTTTCGGCAGAGGCCCGACATGAACTCATAACATATATTTGAAAAGTGTATTCTTCCTGAGGAACACACAGAAAAAACATTCTTGCGATAGAAAATGGGATTATCAGGTAGCAATTTTCTCCCATTTTCGCCATAAAGAAATTAAGATTACATATATTTGAAAAATAGTTTGTGAAAAATATATGTATGTACGAATACCGGGAGTGAGAGCATTTTTTGTTTATGATAAACCTGTGAATTTTAAGGGTGAGCAAGCTACCTGAGAAGACGGAAAAAGTTCTGTTAGACAAATTGTCTGTTTATACTTGGTTATGTTTTATCATCCTTCATTACACGTTATTATACTTCAAGTGATCGCTTCTGGGCCTGATGACGGGCATGTACCTGTGGCCTCTCTCGCGACAACTTTATCATGTGGACTGTTAGCATTCTTTTCGATTGTAAGCAGACTTTCGCATGACCGAAAACATAAAAGTTTTTTTTGTGGGACGAAAAACTTATTTTTATTTTTTATATTTATTTTTTTTATAACACCAATACTTCATTTTCCCGATAGAAATATGTTTGATTTTTTGACGGAGAGCGTATGGATACAATATTTACGATAAAACAATGGTATTTTTGCCTCGAAAAAGGCATTATAATTATTCTTGCGACAATAAATAGGTGAATATTACTGTTAGAATAGAAATTGTATATTTCATTCTTGTGTCAGAAAGCGTATGCATATCATACTTTAAATAGAAAATTTGTTTTTAATACTTCGGGTGAAAAACATGGATATTTTTTCGCCGGAGAAGCCATAGTAATCATTTTTTCGCCGGAGAAGCCATAGTAATCATTTTTGCGTCGGAGAAGCCATAGTAATCATTTTTGCGTCGGAGAAGCCATAGTAATCATTTTTTCGCCGGAGAAGCCATAGTAATCATTTTTGCGTCGGAGAAGCCATAGTAATCATTTTTGCGTCGGAGAAGCCATAGCAATCATTTTTGCGTCGGAGAAGCCATAGTAATCATTTTTGCGCCGGAGAAGCCATAGTAATCATTTTTGCGTCGGAGAAGCCATAGTAATCATTTTGCGTCGGAGAAGCCATAGTAATCATTTTTTCGCCGGAGAAGCCATAGTAATTACGCTAGAAAATATGTTTAATTCTTGGAATAAAACATGTATGGATTCTTCTTAACGATACCAAACATATATAATCGTTTTTGCCATAGAAAAATGTGGCTGATAGTTGCGACGGAATACTATAGATATGATACGATCAAAACGTGAATACTTGAAAATGCATAATAATCGTTTTTGCAACTCTTACGAATTACGAATCTGATGCTTTGAACGATTAATGAAATGATGTCAGTATTACAAAAACTGTTTACTTCTTGCATTGAGAAAGTACATTAAGATCAATTTTTCCTTTATATACATATCAAGAAAAATGAATTAAGCTGAAGTTGGTTTTGAATTTAGAGTTTTATTCTTACAAAAAGGAACTAGAGTTTGCACAAGAACGGTTTTGTAAAATTTTTGGTAATTGCCAAAGGAAAAAATATATTGATGTCAGTTTTATTTTGAAATGTTTACTATTTGCAGCAAAAAAAATATAGTAATATATTTTCATTATTTTATACATTTTGTATTATATATAATATATTTATATATAATATATAATAAATGAAAGAAAAACGAATTAAGCTAATGGTGATTTTAAACATTGAGTTTCATGCTTACAAAATGCAGCTGAAGTTTTAAGAAAAAGTGATTGATAATTGTCAATAAACGCCCGATCTTTAAAATTAGCTGACAAAAACTTTTTCACCCACTGCTTAGAAATTAATTCAGTGATTTATTCAAATATACCATGAATTCTGCAATGTTGTTATTATCAGTTTTTCTTGTTAGCAGCAAATGGGATTTGTTTACATTGCTCAAATCTGTTTTGTACGCTTTTCTTTCACCTCAATCAGTTCAGTGTTAGTATTTTTTTATGTTTTAGTATCAATATTTTGATGTAGCTTGATAAAATTGTGCTTTTTCTAGATTTTGTATTTTTTGTGATGGTTTGGGTTTTTCGTGATTTTTGTATCGTAATTTGAATTCCTCTTTTTTGTGGAGCCTTTGTATGACATTGGGGGTAAGCCCAGTGGTGTTGTATTGCATCGGGAAATGAGGCATAGATAAATAAATCGCATCGGGAAATAAGGTATTACATCGGAAAACAAGGCGTTGGGAATTAAGGTGTTGGGAAATAAGGCGTTGGGAAATAAGACATTGCATCGGGAAATAAGGTATTACATCGGGGGGAAAGACGTTGGGAAATAAGACATTGCATCGGGAAATAAGGTATTACATCCGAAAACAAGGCGTTGGGAATTAAGGTGTTAGGAAATAAGGCGTTGGGAAATAAGAAATTGCATCGGGAGATAAGGTATTACATCGAAAAAACAAGGCGTTGGGAATTAAGGTGTTAGGAAATGAGCCGTTAAGAAATAAGAAGTTGCATCGGAAAATAAGGTATTACATATAGAAGCAAGGTATTAGGAATTAAGGTGTTAGGGATTAAGGTGTTAATAAATAAGGCATTGGGAATTAAGGTGTTAGGATATAAGGCGTTGGGAAATAAGGTATTACATCGAAAAAACAAGGCATTGGGAATTAAGGTGTTAGGAAATGAGGCGTTAAGAAATAAGAAATGGCATCGGAAAATAAGGTATTACATATAGAAGCAAGGCATTAGGAATTAAGGTGTTAGGAATTAAGATGTTAATAAATAAGGCGTTGGGAAATAAGACATCTCATCAGAAAATTAGGTATTACATCGGGGTAAAAGGCATTGAGAAATAAGACATAGCATCGGGAAATAAGGTATTTCATCGGAAAACAAGGCGTTGGGAATTAAGATGTCAGGAAATAAGGTGTTGGTAAATAAGAAATCGCATCGGGAAATAAGGTTACATCGGGAAAACAAGGCATTGGAAAATAAGACATCGCATCGGGAAATAAGGTATTACATCGGAATACAAGGCATTGGGAAATAAGACATCGCATCGGGAAATAAGGCATTACATCGGAAAACAAGGCATTGGGAAATAAGGTATTTCATCGGAAAACAATGCATTGGGAATTAAGATGTTAGCAAATATGGCGTTGGGAAATAAGGCATTAGGAAATAAGACATCGCATCGGGAAATAAGGTATTACATCGTAAAACAAGGCATTGGGAATGAAGGTGTTAGGAAATAAGACATCGCATCGGGAAATAAGGTGTTACATTGATCTGAAATATTCTGTTTCAGACATCTGTAATTAGTGCAAGTTAAAATATTTTGTTTGCTATATCCCATAAGTTAATTAATTATTGAAGTAAGTAATTACTTTAGAAATAAATAAATTAATTGATTATTTTTGGAGAGAATTTCCAGCTTTTGTAGAAACGTTGAACAAAATGTTGCTTTTTCGATTTTTTGCTGTATTTTGTGCTAATTGTGTTTTGTATGTTAAAATTTGGTTTTATTCATCTCCTTTTTTGTAAAGATTGTTGAACTTCTGGTTTTGTTTCTTCAAAAAAATCTTGTAACATTTTGAAAATTTTATTGTTAAAAAGCTTGTGAACGTGTTGTAGTGGAGATGTAACTTGTGAATGTGTAGCAGTGAAGATGTAACTTGTGAATGTGTAGCAGTGGAGATGTAACTTGTGAACGTGTAGCAGTGGAGATGTAACTTGTGAACGTGTAGCAGTGAAGATGTAACTTGTGAATGTGTAGCAGTGAAGATGTAACTTGTGAACGTGTAAGAGTGAAAATGTAACTTGTGAGTGTGTAGCAGTGAAGATTTAATTTGTGAATTTGTAGCTGTGAAGATGTAACTTGTGAATGTGTAGCAGTTAAGATGTAACTTGTGAATGTGTAGCAGTGAAGATGTAACTTGTGAATGTGTAGCAGTGGAGATGTAACTTGTGAATGTGTAGCAGTGAAGATGTAACTTGTGAATGTGTAGCAGTGAAGATGTAACTTGTGAATGTGTAGCAGTGAAGATGTAACTTGTGAATGTGTAGCAGTGAAGATGTAACTTGTGAATGTGTAGCAGTGAAGATGTAACTTGTGAATGTGTAGCAGTGGAGATGTAACTTGTGAGTGTGTAACTGTGAAGATGTAAATTGTGAACACGTAACAATAAAGTTATGACTTGTGAATGTGTAACAGTGGGTATTTGATTTGTGAATGTGTAACAGTGATGGTGTAACTTCTAAGTATGTAACAGTGGAGATTGTAACTGTGTGTATGTAATAGTGAAGATGTAAGCTGTGAACGTGTAAAAGGGGATCGTTTGGGATTTTGCATTGTCCATTTTTACCTTACGTGAGGTCGAAGATGATGTCCAGAAAGATAGCTAGGTAAGATACGTATTGATGTTGATTTAAAAGGCAGTTGTCATGAATCTTTTAATGCCTTTTTTCCCTCTTTTCTGACCAGCAGTCAAGTATTATGGCAGTTAGTAATACGGCAGTTAGGAATACGGCAGTTATTATTACGTTAGTTATTACGGCACCTATTACGGCAGTTGGATGTTATCGCAGTTCGGTATTGTGGTAGTCTCTTAATATTCTTATAAAATTGATTCCTGTGAGATATTTCGTTTTAAGAAGTAAAATGCTTTGACTAGGCAAATATTTCATCAAAACGGAAGAAAGTCTTGTTTTGGACCTCAAAAACCATTCTTTATCGAAGCAAAATTAAACCGACGACATTTGAATCTGGAGAGGGGAATGTGAGCAAAATGCACTGAGATAACTAGAGCATTATAGAGAGTGAGGCAATCGGTGCAGACAACCCTCAGCCAAAAGTAAAGAAACAGGAAAGCATATCATAGTTCTTGTGTTTCCATTGATTAGCTCTTAAAGACCTTTAGACGACAATATTAATGCGATCGCGAATCAGGCTGCTGATTTTGTACGCCCAGCTTTATCCAGAAATTATCAAGTCTGCAAAGGAGGAAACTTTGCTTGGTTTCTCAACACTCTACCGACAACCTCAGATGCGCTTACACTAACGCTACCACCCTGTCCAGAGAGGCAATCGTGCGTGAATAGACCAGAAAGCCGTTGCATGAAATTGACCCTCTGATTTCTGAAGATTATAAAAGCAGATATCACAGAAAAGCATTCTGTGCATTTTTAGAGATTGTATTATTTCGTTGATTGATAAATGCGATTGTATACACGATAATAGTCCTACATATTTTGCCTCTAACTTGATAAAGTATTTTAATATACCAGGGACTGCCCTCAACGTTTTTGCGACATGGCTTTCTGAAGAGGTTATCTATAATCGAAGTACATAAATAGGGGATGCGCCCAAGCAGAGGACGAGCTTGCTAAACCAACCAACGAGGCTACAGCGACCGCCAAGTTCTGAAGCGGGACTATATGATTGATATGAGATACGACGAAGAAGATCAATAGGGGAATATTCCGTTATACTTGTTTAGTCAGAAAGGCGCACAAAAGAGCAATATGTAACAGAAAGTAGGACAAGGAAAATCATGCGTGAGAATATACTTATACTGTAACACATATTGACACCAAAACGAGTAATGACGCTTATTTAAGAGGAGAATTCCATCGCAAAACTTCTCACAGTAACAGTATTAAGAAGAAAAAATGCAAAAAGATCTTACCCCCTTATACATTAAAACCAGATTCGAAAAGTGAGTAGGATCAAAGTCGCTTGGCGTGAAAGATGTTGAACTAACGTAAGAGACGCGCTACGTTTGAATTTCAGAACAGGAAGTAAGAAGTAAAGCTTATGAAACGTGTATTGTATGTTTATGCAGATTTAATATAAGTAGTTATTCACATCGGAGTTTTTGACCAAAAAGTTTCTTAAGAAGGTTCACACGCTATTGAGTTTATCTTTGCACAGATTTAATATGGATAGACTGGCAAAGCCTTTTGACTGTAAAATGGGTTTTTATTCCTCGAACTTTAACTGAGATTCCTTTTAGACGATTTTAAAGCTTTCGATTGCTTTGATCGTAGAGAGGTGGAAGAATAAACATGAGATTGAGTCTATGTATTGCTAAGCTTAAGATACCAGACTTGAAGAAAGTGCATGAGATAAGACTACATTAGAGTATTCATTTGAAAATGTGTTTTTCTTTATGACCAAAATCAAGTGCATAGTCTTAAATAAACAGAAACTGTGTTCACAATACTGGTGGTAGCACTTCCTGTTCTTTTACTTCCTTTTTATTAAGCTTAGTCCAAAGGAGACTCGTCCAATATGCTGGACACTGTGCACGTGCCTCAGATGAACTTGTATCGTCGTTTCTCTTATGGAGGCACCCATCATCAATCAAGCGGTCTTGGAAGCTCACCTTTCCAGATATCATATGCAGCGACACTGCCATCGCGAAGGAAGACCTTCAAAAAGTTATGATCGGTAGGGTATACCGGAAAGGTAAATTCTATCTTGGCTGAGGCCGCAAGATGATGATGACGAGGATGATGATAATGATGATGATGATAATGATGATTAATGATGATTAAAGTGATTATGATGTTGGTGATGATGATGATGATGATGATAATGCTAATGATGATGATGATGATGACGATAATGATGATGAGGATAATAATGATCATGATGGTGATAATGATGATGTTGATGATGATGATAATGATGATGATGATAATGATGATTAAAGTGATTATGATGGTGGTGATGATGATGATGATGATAATGATAATGCTAATGATGATGATGATGATGACGATAATGATGATGAGGATAATAATGATCATGATGGTGATCATGATGATGATGATAATGATGATGATGATGATGATAATGATCATGATGGTGATCATGATAATGATGATAATGATGATGATGATAATGATGATTAAAGTGATTATGATGATGGTAATGATGAGGATGATAATGATGATAATGATGATGATGATAATGATGATGATGATGATAATGATGATAATGATGATGATGATGATAATGATGATTAAAGTGATTATGATGGTGGTGATGATGATGATGATGATGATGATGATGATGATAATGCTAATGATGATGATTATGACGATAATGATGATGAGGATAATAATGATCATGATGATAATGATCATGATAGTGATCATGATAATGATGATAATGATGGTGATGATAATAATGATAATGAAGATTTTTAGTTTTTATTTTATATACTTTTTCTCTCTCATAAAAAGACACATGTTGACAGCAGTGTTTACTATATTATTATTTTAAACAACTGAATAGTGTCCTCCTCTATAAAGATAGAAATAATAATAATAATAATGATGATGATGATGATGATGATGATGATGATCCAATCCTTTGCAGCTGGTTTCTTTGAGAGCCTCTCTTTCATAGCATCAAAGCTATTGTATGAGCCTCTCCTTCATGTTGTGACGTCACAATACATTTTCTCTTTGCGTTTTTTTCTTTATTTCTGCGAGATTTCAAAAAAGAAAAAAAAATTCAGCTCAAAGGAAGGTGTGCGGTTTTTTTAAGTTTTTTAAGCCTAATTCCTGCAGAAGAGTACTGGCCTTGGTTTTAACTAGAAGTATGGTGTCTGTAAAAGGTATAACACCGAGTGGAGTGTCATTTTTTGATCAAGGAGTCGCGGTAAGTCATTGTTTTTGTCAACACACGAAGACGACATGAAATCAAGTGACAGGTGTTTATTTACTCCGAGAAAATCATGTTTTTCTCATCATTAAGCATGGACATTCTGGACTTTTTTACACTTTGTGGATGCTATAGATATAGAAGGTTTATGTTATGACTCGTATGTGTTTGTGCTTGCCAGTTTTGACACGAGAAAGCGCTTTTTTTTATGAAGTTGGGTTATGACTTACTCCTAATGAGCTGAAAACTCGGTGAAAATTTTGTATAAATTGCAAGAATGTGGATTAAAATCTAAAACTATTGAGTTTGGTTGTATTTGTGGCAAGCAGATTTTTATTTTTGGTTTGAAAGAGTTAGTATTTACGTGAAAATGAATTCAGTTATTCGAGGTAGTGTTTGAATGCACGTTGATCTTTTGTACTGAAACTTGTTAACGGCTGCTTGTTCCAGTAGCTGACGTTCTCTCGCTCAAAAACTGCAGATAACCTCTCAAAACAGCAAAAAATCACGTACCTTTCCAATCCTCAAGAGCTAAACTTTCGTCTGGTGTATATTTCGTTGATGTAAAACTACCGTACGATTAACAGTAAAGCGTACAAGTTGGAATGTTTGACACCGTCATTAGCAGTCGTGACTTTTTAAGGGTGGACTGTTAATCGTACGGTAGTTTTGCACATGCTCTTTGCACCTTGAAAAACGTGCACATATTCACTCAGTCCAATTATCTGTTTCATCAAAAGTACTTGATTTGTGGTGTCATCTGTTTTTCATTATATTCATGACCATGTAAATATTGTAATTACAGTATGTAATCCTTAACAAATTACTTGTTCCAGTTTTCACATTTATATAAAACACCAAAAGTAAAATTAATTGTTCACACAATGTAGGGTTTTTTAAAACTTGCTTCAAATGATGTTTCAGCATTGTTTTGGTAAAATATTTGATTTTATGCTTCAGAATCCAGATTCAAACTTTTTACTGAAATTTATTAGATTTATCAAGTTAGTTTGAGAGTATTAAGTCTTTTGTAGATATTTCTTGTACACACACAGAGAGAGACAAAGAGAGAGAGAGAGAGAGAGAGAGAGAGAGAGAGAGAGAGAGAGAGAGAGAGAGAGAGAGAGAGAGAGACAGAGAGAGAGAGAGAGAGAGAGAGAGAGAGAGAGAGAGAGANGAGAGAGAGAGAAAGAGAGAGAGAGAGAGAGAGAGAGAGAGAGAGAGAGAGAGAGAGAGAGAGAGAGAGAGAGAGAGACAGGCAGACAGACAGAGAGACAGACAGAGAGACAGAGAGAGACAGACAAAGAGAGAGAGACAGACAGAGACACAGAGAGAGACAGAGACACACACACACACAGAAAGAGACAGAGAATGAGAGACAGATAGAGAGACAGACAGATAAACAGAAATCAAACAGGCTGGTTATTGTAATCAAAGATGGATAACAGCTTTGTACTTCAATTAATATGGCTATAGCATCAGAGGGAAATGCTGTGACAAAGAGGTTGAAAAGATTGCAAAATATGAATGTCTCAAATAGAAATCAGCAAAGTGTGGAACACCAAATCAACTATCAGAAGTAATATCTTTCAGGGTGAGTCACTATCTCCACTCCTCTTCTGGTTATGTCTGGCTCCACTCAGTACCTTGTTGAACATCACTGGAAATGGGTATGAAATCGAAGGTAATAAGATCAACCATCTCTTCTGTATGGGTAATCTGAAGACTTTCACTTAGTATCATTACCAGCAAGAACAACTGCTTCACACAGTCAAAAGTCTTTAGTGATGACACCTGTATGCAATTTGGACTAGACAAATGTCCTAAAGCTGTTTCTAAAAGGAAAAACTGAGATCAACATCTGACTTACTATTGGTAGTGGACTGCATCATAAAGGACTTCATCCAAGAAGGTACATAGAAGTACCTTGATGTAAAGATACTGATACCAGTGTTCTGCTTAAGCCTAATTCAATTGAAAGACGAATCAAGACATTAATACCATTTTTTGTGATGTATGTATGTATTTATTTGCCACTAACAAAAAATACAAATTTTCAAAGGTAAATGTTAAAAGCCTAATACATGATGTTATCCAAAATAGTTAAAAAATAAGACTAAACAGAAACAAAAAAGAACGAAACAAACAGGCAGGACGGTAATCTACAGAAACAGTGGCAGGGGTAGCATAATACAGATCATGAAGACCTTATTTACATTATGGCCCCTTAAACTACTCTACTCACTACTCATATCGATGCCTGTGATAACTATTTCCTTTCTACATTTCTAAACTCTAGCAGTAAGAAACTGGTATGCACAAACAATGTCAGATGTGTCAGATATGCATCTATTTAGTCTATATATTTATATATATATATTTTTTTATATATTCGACACAGGAAATATGCCAAACCAACACTGACAAACTCCTACAGCTAATTACAATAATATTTGTAACAAGAAATGTCTAAAGAAAGTATGCCATC
>RDPX01000386.1:644980-656818 GCA_003991215.1 Morbakka virulenta | reverse complement strand
CAGCAGCATACAGCTGCCATTAAATCGTCCATGTTAGTGCTTGGTAGACCAACTGTGCAAGTGTTGGAGTAGTTGATCACCTTCCCAGTGATACGGAAAGACCTAAGAAGAAAAATAGAAGACCAAGGACGTTGGAGACTGACTTAGGAAAACATGAGATCCATACAAGAAATGTTCAAGACATTTTAATGATAGAGTAGTGTGAAATAAAAAGTTTACGAGGAAACAAATATAACTTTGAGAAGGTAAGAAAAACATATGACGTTATTATATTTCAAAATAGCAGACTCTAATGTAGAACCACTAAATGCAAACTTCCTTACAACAGTCACGAAAGTTCGACTATTTTAAGACATATGCTACGGTCCAGACACATGTTCAAAACCCTTGTTCGGATGCAAGAATCCACACAACTGATAAAACAACGAAAATAAGTGAAGTATAGATTCATAAGAGAAGTGGAGGGAAAAAAATTAAGAGGATTTGAATTATTGGAAAATAAGTGACGATTAAAGCTGAAAACTTAAAAAATATAAGAACGTGTACCTTGACGCAATCTGCTAGGTCTACTCTCGGTTTAATGATACTTCATGGGTTTCTGATAATTACATCAAAGCCTTGACAAATGATTCGTTTTAATTTCTTAACACAAAGATAGCTTTGTAACAAGTCAGCAAAAAAGAAAGATCTCTGTTCTTTCAATTTTTGTTATTCAAAAAAAAAAAAGGGCATATACTAAAATGCTGCGGAAAGTTCTTTGTATCTCATAGAAGAATCACAAGTCAAACGAAGTACTATATAGAAACTTACCACAGGTCTCGACCACTCTTAAAACCAGAAGACTGCATTTCACTTGACACGCTTGGGAGAAGGAATTCTCCATAAAGTATTGTTATGGCACCCGAATCATGACAAAAGCAAAAGAGGAAGATCTGCAATGATATACATCGACCAGCTCAAACGTGACACAAACATGGATCTAGAAGACATCAAGGACTGCATGGAGGATAGAGACACATGGAGAGAACTAGTCAACACAGTTTGAGTTCGCTCGAATTAAGAAGAAGAATGTTGTCAAAGAGATGCTGATGAAAGCAGTCACCTTTAACACCAGTTGGAAGAGTATCTAAAACTGCTAGTCATGAGCTCTCATTTAGTTTTCAAGTGTTATTGGATGTTATCCCAGCAAGAAGTGATGTTATTTCAGGGCTGGATTGTGTCAAGAGAAATGATTTAATAAATCTCATTGCGTACTGGAAAGATAACAATTCCTGTGTCAAAAGAGTTTGAAGATAGTGGCCGGAGTGAGGAAATGCTGCAGACAGAAATGCCGCTGGTAATGTCAATGTTTCCACTGACTGAAAATGTACACTCAACAAGATCCAGTCATGAAAATGGGAACTGTTTAGAGAGAACCACTGTTCTGATAAGGTCTTCTGGGAATTTTTCCTGGTAGTATAGATGCATTTTGTAATGAAAAGGCTGGTAAACTAGCTGGAAACTGCTGTACTTTTACAACTCTGTAACTGTTCGCCTTTAGTGTTAAATGTAAAAAAATGGGCTGTAAAAAATGAGATTGGTTTTAAGTATAAGAATGAAAACAATATCAATACCTCAGTGTGCCAGGATTCAAAGGTGTACCAGAGCCATGGACAGCAAAAGCTGTAAACGGCCCCAGAAATGGATCGAATAATGATGACATTAGTTTTCACTTTGGCGACTAAAGCAGAGGATTGATGTCTGGCACAATCAGCCTCTGCTGCTTTTATAAGAAATTAGTTTTTAGTAATTGTGCTACAATTGAAACACTGATTTTTGTTAGCCCTTGTCCTGTTAAGAAACAGTTGCTACCATTGATACCCTTTGCTCCTAGTAGTTATATTGTATTTGTAAAGAACTGGAGCTCGTTTAAAGATTTAAAATATAAATCCTGGACGTTTTTGATGACTCATTATCATTTCTCCTTTCAATTTGCTTTCATGCAATATGAGCTGGCCTTTAGGGGAAAATTCTTCTGCTTTTACTTCCTTTATTGCATTGAGGAAATCGGCTTATTATTGCATAAATCACGTGTTTAGTCTTATGATTATGATTCTTGTTGCAAGGTATTTGAACGTGCGTAAGAGCCTCGATTGGAATAAGAGGTAGAACCTCAGTCAGACTGAAAGAACATTCCTGAAACTTTTCTACTGTTTTATGCCCTTGTTACGTATATTGTCTTGGATTTTTATTGGCTCAACTATTACGCGTACTCGCTTGTCATTGGATAGAATATTTTAGAATTTCCTATTTTGCAACTATTTAAGCGGAACTATGCATCACGTTTTTGGAGATTTTAGTTTTATCGAATTCGCTGCTGTGTATCCAAGATGTTTGAATATGAAAGAAATTGTAGCGACGTGTGAATGTTTTTAATTTGGAGTTTGTTTCAGTCAAATCTTGAGAATTAGTGCGAGTACATGTAAAGGTTGGAATTTCTACATGGCCAATACTCTTGGTAGGGTTTACAGACCAGTGGTGTTCTAGTGGACCACTTCCATTTGGTAATAAAAAGGATTAACTAGAGGGTGGTGTCCTTAGGGATTCACCTGAAAAAAAGAGGTATAAATAGTTCTACCATGTCTTAATTTTTGGTGGTCTTAATCCTCACCGAATACATTATCCAATGAAATTGCAACACTAGGCGAACATTTTGCCAGCTTCTGTTTGACTCCTTACTTTACACAAACTATTAATTTTGCAGCCAGGTTATTTGGCAGTAAAGCACATTCTTTGCTAATCTTTTTCTGACCTCTGTTCCACAAAGTTATTCAACAACCATTTTCTCTCTATTTGCTTTATTTGGTCATCCACTAGTCACTGTCAATGTTAAGTCACCTATTGCTACTAGTGAAGAAAAATCTTATTTAACAATACAAACCCTAGCAGGTATTCTCTTTATTCTTTCCTCCCAGATGTATTTTTTCGATTCCTTGTCTTTGGAAAAGCTATGTCTGATACTGGAGCTGAATTGACAGCTCTGGTTGCAGTTTTGGAATAATTTTTTTTTTCTGTCTCCTCTCTCTCTCTCTCTCTCTCTCTCTCTCTCTCTCTCTCCTCAATGGACTGTGTATTTGCAAATCCTATCGGAAATTTTTTTCTCTACCCTTGCATCAAATTCAGATTGACTATGCCCTGATTGCTTTCCAACGGGGCAGCAATGCCTGTAATTATATGCAATTATATGTTGTAATTATATTGCAATTATATGTTTGACTTTGGATGGTATTACTCTTTCCAAGTATTCTCTCAGTAAAAATAATGTTTCCTGAGTCTTTATTTTTCTCAATTTCTATCTTAATCTCTTCTCTACATCAAGCACAATCCTGAGAATGTTTTATAATTCATCAATATATAATCTGATTATATTACCTTCATTTTGGCTTTCCTGGCAACCCATCTTCCATTTAAAAGTTTCTGCTGAACTAAGCTGCTGATCCTGAATACTATTATCAGGCTTCAAAGAAATAGGCGAGAAGTCGCTAGTAATTTCTAGTCCTGGCAACATAAAAGCCATATCTTTCAACAGTAGTGCAATACCTATATTTTTCTCATTTACATCCATTGCAGAGATATCATAGGGTAAGGTAGTTGTCTCACTTGAGAAAAGGTCTAAGTTATATTTATCATTAATTTCTCAGCTGAACTACGTCATAAGTTTTTTTCTTCGTCATACCTTTTTGTGTGATGTTAGTCGACAGTTTTGCATAAAATGGGTTTGTAAATATGCCTCTTAGATGTCCAAGTTGGGTTCTATTGATCCCAAATCAAGTTATTTTGTGCAACTATTGTTTTAAGAAGAGTTTCGAAAATCAAAGTGCGACTATTGTTACATTCATAACTAGTAAGTAATGGATAGAAAAAGACAATGATGTACAGCAAAAGAACCATGAAGGCGTTTTCTTAAGGTGCTTGAAGATGCCTTGTCTTACAACGATAATGATAATTATATTCAGTCAAACGATGACTCAACGTGATGGGGTAGAACAATATATTCACCTGTCAAAAGGTAAAAAAGTGCCTTTAACCCAGAAATAGCTTTGAAAATGAACCCATTTGACACCTAAAGTGGCAGGTATAATTTTAAAGAAAACAAATGAAGAAGAAAAAAGCAAGGAAGCTGTCTGGCAAATGTTTAAATTTAGAGAGGTTTAAGCATATCTAGGTCTTTTACTCGGACTGCGATGTCCAAAGGAAAGCAAAAAGATATCAGAGGAACGTAAAGCGATAGGCCACTTTCACAAACAATTTTCCGTGGCACAACGGCTAGAAAGCATTTTGAGGAAATTTATCGTTGCAATTGTTCTGACGACTTGGATATCTGTACGGAAAGACAAACCAACAAATTTTCATCATTCTGTTTCATGTGAAATATGTTAGTTTCACAGTCCAAACAAATTATCACCTGCTGAAGCTTTTACGCAAAGATGAACTTGACATTCCTTTTTAAAGTAGATGCTTTTTCAAGACGTAACCCAGAGAAAATGCAGACAAATATTGCAGGAAACATTTCCCTACAGTAAAATGTAATTTTGAATACAATTGTAATGGACTACCGGAAAAGAGGTCGATCTTAAACCAGCCACTGGACTTGCTCTAGTAACTTATTCTAAAGAATAAATTAACCTTATTTGACTATATGTTTTCTTGTTTGCAATCCAAATAATCGTACTTATCATATCATTTTAGACAGTTTGGAATATTTGCTCCTTGAAGTGTAATTACCGAATCGCACACGCTTTAAAAGAGGCGCAGCGCTATACGCAACAATGTAAGGTTACAAAGACAGTATAGTGTCACAATGTATGAAAGGACATTGATCCAATATTTTGCTTCTCATAGAAACAATTAAAATTGCTTCTGATTTCTGTATTTTGAGCCAAAATAAGAGCACTGTTAATTAGGCCCTTTGTGACAAGGTTTCTACCTATCAACACTGGCGCCTCAAAGCCAGTTGCTCACGGGTAGATGAAGCTCTTTAGCCTGGTAGGCAGCTCATCTAGGAGAAGGTAACTCTGATTCCAAATCCCTTTGCCTCAGATTAAAGGTGCCGATGGATTAGCAGGACCATAGGATCCCCACCAAAGCTAGTACAAGAGGTCAACTCGGGAATGGTTTTTGACTCCTGGAGGCAAACCGCCCTAAAGGTTTGTTGTCGTCAGACCTTGCCAATCAGACTATAAAAATAAGGCACTTAGGAATTGTGAATCTCGACCCCTCGAATTTGAACATGGTTAGGACGTAACGAGACATGAAAGAAGTGTGAGCGAGAGAAGGAGATTGGGAACACCGAGTAAAATGGAGAAAAAGGTGTCGAGCGGCCTACCTGACAAACGTCGGATGAAGGCTGAAGAAGAACACCGTGTTAATTTTTCCAATTTTCCTGTTAAGTGTCACTAATTAGACCTACAGGTGGAGGTTTGGATATTGGATGGAGTGCAATGTAATTAATGACAATGTCCTAAAATCTTAGGCCCATATTTAAACAACTGTGAGAGCAAGCAAGTGTTCAAACATGATTAAGATGGATGGCATTTCTTGGCCTTTTTTTATGCTGACAGCATAAAGGTGGATTGTACTTATTTCATGGTTATTTTCTTGTAAAATAAAAATATTTCGTTATCAATGCAAACGTTTATTGAAGTGCGTCATCATTGTATTGCTTTCAAAAATTTGTAACAATAATATTGATAAAGAAAATTAGGAATTTTAGGGAAGTGGAAACGAGGTGTGCTGCCAACTGGACTCGATCCAGTATTCATGGCAAAAGCGACCACATCCTTTAAATACTGGGTTATTGGCACTACGATCTTAACCAGATTATTTTTTAACCGTATTTGCACCGTGTGCATAATGTTCTCTTGGCGGTCTATATTATTGGACATTTCATGTTAATTAGGCCTTTAGTGCTGAGTCGCCTTCAGAACGAGAAGTATTTTAAGACCGGATCAACTCATTGACACATAATTTTTTCCTTTTCTATAATTTCAAACTATTTTTGTCCATATTATATTTCTTTTCCCTCTACAGCTGTTGAGATCATTGGACAAATATAGAACTAGCGTTTAATTCAGGACTGTCTTTGTACTACAAATTTTGGGTGCAAAAGGGGGCAAAAAATGCAAACAAATCCTCCAAAGCATAACTAGAATAGCAATATCTTACAGAAATATTGTACAAAACACTACTCAGGGTGTGCTTATCCTGACAGTGAGGAAATGCAGGAGATGAACATCATTAAGACAATTCTTTTGTTTAAAAAAACCAAAGTTTGATGACCTTGCTACTGAAAAAATACGGATGGAACTGTTTGAATTAGCAAGTCCTATTACCATACAATTTCGGAGATGAGGTACTATTTGTGAAACTTAAACCCAGGAGTGAAAAAATACCCGATCTTTAAGTGATTAATAATCTGGTAATCATGTAGAAGACCATGTTACCTTGTTGTCATAAACTGAAGCAAACTACTATAATTTTTTAAAAAGATAAAATTTCCATTGGGATCTTGTGGGCTTAGATATTCTGAGTCTCGGAAATCAGGAGTGACAACAGGCAGTCTGTGCATCACAATATACAAGTTAAAAGAAGAAAATAATTTCAAGCAGAAAAAATCTCAAACTAAACAAACCAAACAAGGCAAGGTGGCAAAAGGAAGTGGTAGCAGGGTTGCTTTACAAGCTAGGGTCTCCTTGACGTTTTGTACGCCATGTGTGTCCCCGACTTCCATCATACCTGAAATACTGCTATCTCATGCTTAGGTATGACGAAACAGATTATTTCGTAACAGATATTTTTTTACCATAGTCTACGATCTACGCAGTGAATTTATTGTGATTTGGAGAAAGAACACTGTATACTATTACAGGAAACACATAATATTGCAAATTTAATGTGAAATTGAAAAAAAGCCTATTGAAAAACGCTGCAAAAAAAAATTAAAAACAGAAACAATTGAAAAGAAAATCTGAAAAAAGAAATAAAGAAGAAAACAGTAAAGAAAAAAGGAAAAACTGAAACGGAAAGAAAGAAAAGGAAAAAAGGAAAACAGAAAAGAAAAACAGAAAGAACTAAAGCAGAAAAGAAAACAGAAAAGACTAAAACAGAAAAGAAAATAGGAAAGAATAAAACAGAAAAGAATAACAGAAAGAAAACATGCACAAACTCAGTATTATGTTAGTTATAACGGAGAAACAAATTAATAGCAGTACAGTCAAGGATGTGACTGGGATCCGCAAGGCGAACCTTTCGCCTGGTGATCTCTCAGTTTAACCACTCAACCCCTGCTAGGCTAATAATTTTTATTCCAGACATACTAGTTTGGAATTTTCTTAATTCCAAAGAATTAACTATTCTTTTAAGACCTCTATAATACTTTCGCATAAATCCGTTTAAAAATATGGAGGCTGGTCGTTTGAACATCTTGCTTCTTGCTTAAAAAAATGGCTTCGTTTCCTTGAGTCGATGAAGGCCTCTAATTTGCTCTTATAGGTTAAACTAGCAAGAACGTACATTTCCTTTTTTCACCTAGTTACAAAAACGTAATAATGAAAGACACTTATGTTTTGCATTTCATACAGAAAATTTATGGAGAAAGTTTTTTTTTACAACTCAAAATATTTCCATTCTTTCGCGATTATTAAAATCCAAAGGACTTCCTGGGATCTATTTGATAGTATTTATTTCAGCTGAGCGTCAAAGAAACAAAGCCGTGCCAATTGTAGTGCTAAATGCTGCATTTTGTATCAGTACATATACTACTATTATTTAAAGTTTCTGAGGCAATTTGCTACAATTTAGGCATTTGTTTACTGGAAGGATTTTCCCCCATTGAATTGTCAACATAACAGATGCTGGTTAACATAGCCGGTAAGCCCAACAACTTATGGCGAATGGAAACATTATTTTTGGTCTTTCTCTATGCAACACACTGGTGTTGGAAAATTTTATCCTTAAATGACAATGAGCTTAAAGGTATCTAAACTATATCTTTATGTTATAACTCCTTATTAAGATAATAAGACAAAGTCATATAACTTTAATGCAGACATCTCCAAGCTTGGGTGGTGTGACATCTTTTAAGTATCTTTCTTCCCCTATGTCTCATCATTGTACTAAGTTATCACTGAATCAGACATTGCCTCCTAATTACAGACTACTCTATTTATCGTTAACCACAAGTTTACATTTAAATGCTTTATAAAAATATCGGAAGTGGTTGTCCATAGTATCATTTTGATTCTTCATCCAAGACAAAGTTATTTAACTTAATCACCTATTGCAAAGGAAAGGCCTCATCTAGTGATTTTATCGGCTTGTGGTGTGACTCTATGACGCTATTGGAACAATATGGAACAAATGATAAAATAGCTGAAGAAAAAATCTCTATCTGTAATTATGCCAAAGCTTTATACACTAGTTGATATAATCCTTGTGCTTAAATGCGAAACAACAGGCTAGTCAAAAGTCATTATGTCTTAGTCTATTATAGCCTCCGTTTAAGAAAGAGGCAGTTGTAAATCTCTTACTTGGGCTTAAGTTTCTAATTCCATGATTAAATAACTTAAGTATGTAGATTAATGTCTTTTTGAAATGAATTTATTAAAGTCTGTGTCCTCCAGCGAAGAGATTGTACTCTGGTGAGACATTATCACGTAATTTTAAGGGGAAAGATGAAAATTGTGAAGGATTACCAGAGTCTGTAACACCTATAGCTATTTTTAGGCTTAACGACTAGCCCACTCGACCATTTTCTATGTAATTGTAATGTCTGTATCCTCTGTCTGATTTACAATAGTTGTCTTGCTTACTTAGCTGTCAATCTGAAAGTATGAAGATCTTTTAATATCCTGATTGTGTTTCGAGAACACGATGCTATGAACTGTAAATATCTTTTAATACAACCAGCTTAGAGACATTAATGGATATTTTTACTTACAAGAGCTGATATTGATCAAAGTCACGTTTGTACACATGCACAAAGCCATTAAATATAAGCAACAAAATTTGTAAAAAATTGAAAGAAAAATAGAAATAGAAATATACAAGGAGAAATTATTATAAGGAGAGTTCATTTCCCAGCAACTTTCGGCAAGTTTTAACGACGCGTTAACAATTAGAATACATTTGTGTAAAAAGTACAAAAACACCCCTGATATCCGTTTTGAACCTTTATCGTACCCCCAACCATGGGTACACTCATTTTTATTATAAGCACATGGTAAATTTCCACTTAGGCTCAGAATGCTTAAGAATTTTTCATGTTGAGCCTGAAATTATGCTTATTCCAATGCTTTGGTAATGTTTTGAAGAGCCTTGTATGTATTAGACACTAGTGGTTTCAATCAAATCGAATCGATTGCTTTTTTGAGGAGAATTCGAATGTTTATTTCGGAATTCGAATGTTTTTCTTTCAGATTTTGAACGTTCTGCACATGTTGCTTTGAGTTGGTTTGGTGTATGTTTTTGTATTGTATTTTCTTCTAAAGGAAGTGTAAATTATCAGTTATCAATTCTTCTTCTCCTTTTAGTGAACTAAAAATAAATAGAAAAATTATGAGTAAACAGTCTTGCCGCGTTGGGTATTGCCGAGACTGTTGTAAATCACGGAGTTTCCACAAACGTATCTCTTTCAGGTTATGTCGATGCTGACGTTCCAAATATCCCTTGCAATCACTGCACAATGATATTTGAAACTAACCAGGCTTTGACCTTACATACTAAGTGTAAACATCCTTTTGAGCCATCATCAAAGAGGCAAAAGGTGTTAAACGAAACTTCACCTCTTGCTTCAAAATCAAAAGGACAAGTATCTGTTGATTCTGTTGTCATGGCAGAGGTGAAATATATCTTAAATAGCATTGTTAAAGAGGTCGTTGGTATCTCTGGTACAGTGAAGGGGCAAAGCAACTGAAAGGGAGAAAGCGACTCAAGTACACGGCTCAATTTAAAGCTGATACCATTCATGCGTGCAAAGATAGGAATGAATCGCAATTAACTGTCGCTGAAAAGTTCTGAGTGTAAAAAGTCAAATTTCAAGCTGGTGGACTGATCGCCAAGCTATTTGCAAGGATCCAAGTGACAAGTTGCGTAAACTACATACCAAAGAAAGGAAAATGGGAAACTTTATTGACTTATATCCGAAATTATAGGAGGTCTTTAAACATGCTCTAGCCAGTGGTAAGCGAGTTTCATACCATTGTTTATGGAGTAAAGCAAGAATAATAATAAGAAAGAATAATAATAACAAAGGTATACTGGTTCAAGCGATTGTATAAAGGCCCACGTTGTTGTCAATTTCTTGAAAATGTACAATTATAGGATGCGTGCAAGACAGCGGAACAAGAAAAAAAAGTAAAAAAGATATGGTTGATACCCTGAAAAAGTGGCATAGTGCCTTCCGGGAGTGTTGAATTAGGACAGGTGCTTGAGAAGATTATGATGAAAAAATAGGGTCGTTTCTCTCCTTCGGAGAGGTTGAATGTAGACCAAAGCCCTTTACCATTTGTTTTGGATGTGAAGCGAACATACGAATATATGGAACCTAAGAACAATCACCATAACACATGGATAAGCCAGCCTGGAAGTGGCTTAGACAAACGGAAATGCTCATTACAAGTAATGTTCCGTGTGTGTGTGTGTGTGTGGGGGGGGGGAAGCAACCTGGGATATCTGTTATTTTTCCTATGAAGGTATTGAGGATAAGCCAGGAAGAAAATATTGCTTGACACCCTGATGTGCAAGTTTTTTCCAAGCCAACGCGTGGATGGACCATAAAGTAAACATGGAATGGGCAGAGAAGGTTCCTTTTAAGTTTGTAGAAAACGAAAAATTTAAAAGGTTCCTATTACTGTGTAATAACTTAAAGGCTCATCAAAAGAATGAATTCAAAAACGATGTTTCGAAGCAATCTGGGCTTCAAAACACCGTTTTTGGCATTTTTGGCGATTTATGACAGCCTGTAGATGCAGAAAACGCTCAAGTTTTGAAGCAATTGATTGGTATTGAGCAAAGAGATTGGTTTGAATGTGACGATAATGCAGACCGCTGGTTCTGTAATGAAAACCCTTTTACTTCTAAAGGATGGCGTGTACTAATAGCCTGGTTGGTAAAAAAAGCTTGGGCGAAGCTGGAAACTTCTGAATATGATAAATTTAGATAGAGTTGTTGGTAGAAAGCCGGTTGTTTAATGACAGCTGATGGCAGAGGCGACAACCTCATAAAACCAGAAGGAATTCCTGGCTACTCAGTTCAACCTCCACTTTTATTAGATCCTGCAGAACAATTTCAAGTAAGTAACAAAGTTCCTGCTAAAATCCGTGAAGCTAGTGGTGAAATTATTGAAGTAATTGCAGATGAAACTGAACTTTACAAAAATGACGAACTTGAAGATGATGACAAAGGAAATATTTTTGACATCATTGTCAGTCTTGTTCTCTCTAATTTCGTTTGAAACATCTGCTTTTAACAGACTTTGTTGTTCACACTTTGTTTTCGTTGTTCATTTTTTGTTCCAAGCTACACATTGTTCTTAGATATATTTTTGTAATGTTTTAACCCTGTAAATATACCGTACATATTTTGACATTCCTGACATTTACAACTGATTGCATTTTTCCCTCTGCCTCTGATATCGATAGCTTTTCCTTCTAAAAATGTTGGTATTCAGTAACCGATTTGGATGAGCTGAGTTTCTGAGCTTTGAAGTTTGCTTAGCATTATACTTTTTTTGGGGGGGGGGGGGGGGGTGGAGTTAAAATTTGTTTTAACCGTTTAGGTTTTTAAAATAAAAGGGGGGTA
>RDPX01000386.1:627306-644911 GCA_003991215.1 Morbakka virulenta | reverse complement strand
ATGATTTGAGCTTAAATATGCTTTTAACCGTTATGCTTATAAAATAAAAGGAGTGTATGGAGAAACCAGATCAAGAATTATTGATATATTTTGAATTAACAGAGAGTCCGATGTCAACTTCTTACGGAAGAAAACTGTACCGCTAAAGATAACGTATTCTTTAACAAGTATGCGTTTGTTCACAATACCCTTTGAATCAAATCCGATGCGATATAAGAGTTATTATGAGATCACTACCAGATGTCAAGCATTACTCTAAAGATAATTTTAATAGTTAATTATTCCACGTATCGCACCCCTAGTGACCTGTAACATTTATTGATTTCAACTGCACCTGAGAACTGTCCCTTACTGACAAATCTTGCCTACCTAGTCCAAACTGAGTCTCAGTAGGTGGAGAAAAACATGCATCATAGGTTATTTTCTTTAAAATCAAATTTAAGGTGAAGTATCTATCCAAAGATGGCTACCTGGAAAAAGATCTTATGCTAGCAATATGTGAGGGACAGAGAAGAAGAGGGAGGCCACGACAAAGATGGATGGACGGTGTCAGAGAAGCCACGGGAAGAAATCTTGGACAGTTGAAAGAAGATGTACGGGACAGAGTGAAGTGGAGACAAATCGTGCATGATGTCACCAGGAGTCGCAGTCGACTTGACGGAACATGATGATGAAATGATCTATCCATCTACGTCTCCAGTATATCGACGTTGACGATCATGGCCCCCCAAATGTCTCTGTCCTTTGTATGTTGGATGATTTCACTTCCTGACCAAGATGGACCAATTCCTCTCCTTATGCTAGCCATATAGCCTTGTCGCTGTCTGCCACGAGCACGTTTTCTCACAATCTATCCTGTGCTAACTAAATTTTCAAGCTGTTCTTTTCTACATATATGACCAAAGATGAAGTATACCAGGTCAACCTACGCTCTGAAATGTCGATGATGTTGGAGGATTAACATCACCCAATTAATACTGACAAAAATATACATTGACCACCCTATCATATATCTGTACATGGCCACGCTATCATATACCTACACAAGCGGGTAAGTTAAATACAAAATATGATAAAATCTTGAGATAGCATGATACTAAAAGCTATATACCGAGTACTTTATACTTACATGTGAATGCTGGTTCTATTTGCAACTAAATTTCAGTGTTCTTTAAAGAGCTTCAGTGCCATACGATCTTTAAAGAGCTTCAGTTCATACGATCTTGAGGTACACAAATTTGCATGATTGTTCAAAAGTATATTTGACGATATAAATGCACGTCTTTTGTTAATTTCTAGAGAATGAAAGTTTGGAATACAGTAGACTCTCGCTAATTCGAACTTCTATTTATCGAATCTTTCTATAATTCGAACGAAATCTCAGTCACCGTCAGTTTTCCTTAGGAAACTCTAATAAAACACTTTCTACTATTCGAATTTCTGTAATTCAAAACTTTCTATAATTCGAACAATTTTTCGTCCCCCTTCAGACAAATTATCTCGCTAATTCGAATTTTGAATGCGTAGATGGGGCTTAAACTCATTCAAATGCCATGAAAAATTCGAAATTTCCATTTCGAATGTTTTTGAAAAGTTTTTGTTTTTGAATTCGTGAATGATCGTATTTCGATCGAAAATGGGCAAGAGAAAACACGACGACAGAAGGCTAGAGATTAAATATAAAGCTTTGGTTGAATTGGAGAAGGGGGAAACGAACAAAGATGTGGCAAAACTTTTTGATATACCTCCCAACACATTATCTACATGGAAGAAAAACAAGGAAAAGATCTTCAAGGCATTCAAAAATCAAAATGCTGGTCAATCAAAACGACTCAAAGAAAACACTTACGAACAACTCAATCAGGCAGTTCTTAAATGGTTCACTCGTATCAGAAGTGAAAATGTACCAGCGAGTGGGATTCTTATCAAAGAAAAGGCTTTGTACTTCGCTAAAGAACTGAAATTGGAGAAATTTCAAGCTTCAGAAGGATGGTTAGATAAGTGGAAGAAAAGGTTAGTATAGTTTTTTTCTTTACTTTCTTTATCTTCAATAAACTGGTAAATTATTACAATAATTCAGGCAGCTCTTTTTTAAGAATTTTGAGGTACTTCTCTTCTGCTGTAAATATGAGACGAGATGGCACTTTCATTCCTAGACCGTCGTTCTGATTTACAACTTTGCTGACGATTTCCACCTGGCATTTATTGTCTTTGCTTGCTTTTAAAAAATAGAAAATTGTCTTTGCAAATTTACCAGATTTCCCAAGAGGGAGATGTCCAATGACTTGCTTCTTCCCTTTTTGAAAAGTTGCCACGGCGTATTTATCCATTGAGTTGTTTGGCTGCATAAATGCATCCAAATGTTCACCGATAGTTGGTGTCCATCTTTCTTTATAAACATGGTGCCCCATAACAAATGCCTCAATTTCATAACTCTTCAGTAAGATTATTGGCATTGAACCAACTTCTAACATCTCTTGAATCGTTGGTTTTTCCGCAGCCATGCTTACAGAAGGCACAAAGCAAAGAAAGAAAAAATACTCTCGCTAACAATAACTTATGCCGTCTAATTTAGATGTCATTGCATTGTATGAAAACGGGGAATTTATTTCTTTATTTCTTTCCATTTTTAGGTATGGAATCTCCTTCAAAACGATTTCAGGGGAATCAAATTCGGTTACGGATGAAATGACGGCGCCGTGGAACGAAACGACCTTACCAACCATTCTCTCAAGATACCCGCTTGAAAACATTTTTAATGCGGATGAATTCGGCCTTTTTTACAACTGCCTCCCGGACAAAACGTATCATTTCAAGAAGGAGAAGTGTAGCGGTGGAAAGCATAGCAAGGTTCGTCTTACAGGAATGGCGGCTGGCAATGCAAAAGGTGAGAGGCTCCAAATGTTCACTATTGGCAAGTCGAAAAATCCCAGGTGCTTCAAAGGGGTAAAGAGTCTTCCGTGTCGCTATAGATCCCAACAGAAAAGCTGGATGTCATCCGAAATCTTCGAGGAATGGGTAAAAGAAATCGATCGCAGTTTTGGGAAAAAGAAGAGAAAGATAGCTCTAATTGTGGATAATTGCCCGGCCCACCCCCACGTCGAGAAGCTTGAATGGGTCGAGCTCATTTTTCTGCCACCCAACACCACTTCAATGACCCAACCAATGGACCAAGGGGTCATTCGATCGCTTAAAGCAAAATACCGCAAGCTTGCCGTCCAAAAGCACCTTGAGCAGTTGGATAAAGGAAATGGACTTTTGAAGTTTTCAATTTTGACCGCTATGACAATGCTTAACAAAGCCTGGAACGCCATCCCTGATCAAACATTTGAGAATTGTTTCAAGAAATCTGGCATTTCAGATGGATCAGTTGAGAAAGCCTTGAATGATAGCGATGATCCATTCCAGAGCCTTGATGTCGAGGTTGAAGAAAACACAATCAGCGCGCTACAGAGTGATCTGCAAAAGTTAAGCGAAAAGTTCAATGTCAGTGTTGACATTACAGCAGACGAATTGGTTGATTTGGATTCGGATGTTTCTGTTTCTGGAGTTCTGTCTGACGCAGACATCATCAATGACGTCATTGGGTGCGTCGAGATCGAAGATGATGAAGCAGAGGATGAGGATGTTCCCGAAGAAGATATCAGATTGAGTAAGCCTTCCTATGCGGAAGTCGTGAAAGCCATTTCGATTGTCGAGAGTTACAGCGTTTTTACGACATTTGGTGATGATCTCCGGAAAACACTTTGTGATGCCACACGGATTGTGGAAAGGGCTCACATCGCGAACACAAAACAATCAAATATTGATCAATTTTTCCAAAGATTTTCCAATTTTTTTCTACAGAAAAGATATTACTGATACTCCTGAAATCATTTTTGTCACTTTTTGATCTTTCTAATTTCTCTCCGTAATTCGATTTTTAGCTAGCTTAAGTCGATAATTTGAGTTAGAGCGACTTTCTATAATTCGAATCTTTCTGTAATTCGAATAAGTTATTTTCCCCCTTGAAATTCGAATTAGCGAGAGTCTACTGTAGTCAAGAAAATCCTACGTAAAGAATTTTTACATACAGAATTACGAACTTTTTTAAATAATATGTCGGAAAAAAAAGATAAAATGGCAAACAGTGTCATTGAGAGTAGCTAACTTTTCTCGATTAATTAGTGTTGGAGAGTATCTAAATCTTTAATACTTCATAAAAATTCCACTAATTGAAAGGCTCTCATGTACAAAGTACCTACCAAGGTAAACTAAAGATTTCTTTACCCTAATAGATATAAAAGTTTCCAGCTTTGATAGCACATCAAACACAATTAAAGCATTTTCGTCCATTTAGTAGTGGCAGTCACAGCATATATGACCGGATGATACATACGTCAGAAAAATCGACATTTGAGTCCAGTAAAAGTTTTGATTGGAAAAAAGTAAGCTTATCGAGAGCTTGTTACACACTATTAAGTTCCACCAGGATCTTGCCTCAATCTGCTTAACATTTTTTCAAGCCAATCAGTTGTGGATATACTCAACAAACCATGTCAATGTGTAGTGGTTAATAAAGATTTTACAATGTCAGCAAATGCCTTAAGTATATGAGAAAGTGGCTCTTGTAAGATACGTCTGTCTCTTCCCCGTTTCAAGCACCATCTCATCTGGTATACCTGTAATCTATAGTAGAAATGCAAGACGCGGGTCTTCAATAGAGATGATGGGAGCTTTGTCAGCATCATAGTGTTGGTGGGCAGCAAACTTATCTGTGCAACTCACTGTTTTCCAAAACGTAACAAATTTTTAAAGAAAGATTATTGTACCCGCATTAACAGTAATTCCAGTGTTTGTTTTTAAAGCTGCCACTGTCTCATCGGGAAAAATCTTCAGGCATTTTATAACATTTTGACATTCCATTTGCTTTGGAAACAAACTGACTGGGGAAAGACAGGGATGGTTTTAAAGAAGCCAACAATATCACCCCGCTTGGCAGTAAGTTCATCAGTGCAGTTAATGAACTGTATCTCTTGAGTTTTCTCGGGGACCAAATTTTTTCAAATAGATTTTTAAAAATGCACTTATTTATACAATAAGCAAAGACCAATCTTGTAAACTAAGTCCTGTCCCCCTCACAGTTGAATTTCGAATAGAATGCCTGATTTACATGGTTGTTATCGCAAATAATGTCAAAAAGAAGTCCATCGGTGTTTTTAATGGAATCTCTACCAATCTGGGTCTCCTCAAAAGCGAAAATTAGCGTCTATACCTTTGACTGGTATAATTCTGTGGAAAAAGCTTGGTCCGTAAAAAGTAACAATGCGAACTGCGAGAACAATGTTACCTAGCTCACCAGGCTTATTCGTAGCCTTTCTGAATAGAGTTACACCATAGAAAAGTAGTGCAGGCTTTACGTATACTTCGTCAATGAGAAAAACGCATGTTCTCTGGCGCGCAGGAAGATTCTAGAAAACACTCTTAAGTAAGCATGTGTCATCAAGCTTTCTAGTTTTGGATATTAGTAGGGGGAAAATGTAGATATACTTGAAAATTCAAAATCAAGTCGGAGAAGTTCATATAAACTAAGTAACATTGCTAAATACTCAAAGGCCCGTATAATGATATCAGGTTCGTACTTCTTGGACCATGGTAAACTAATGAGCTCATGGCTGACATCTGCTTGAGCAAAACTTTCTTTTTGTGCGTAATTTTCGTACGCTAAAGGGTAGATAATGCTTCCTTGACTACTGACCATGTTGTTCATCTTGAAACCCTATCTCTGGTCAGGGAAGTAGTTGTCTACTTTGTGCAATAATGGAAGGCACTGAAACAGAAGTCATTTTGAATTTTAAGCAAAAATTGTGGCATACATTTTAGTTCGAGGGTACCCTGAGATTGCATACTGACCGAATCCCTGTCTATGCATGAAGAAATTCATCCTGCTGATCAGGAAGAATGTTATATGATCACAAAGCAGCACATTTTGCCTGAGGCTGCTTTTGTGGTGCTCTTGGAATGACATTTGGTGGTATATCTTCAAATATGGATAGAGAATATTTGGATCACTGCTTGCCATGTACAGTAACGGTTTAAAAGCCCTGTGGCCAGTGCCGTTCATATATTGCATTGTCAACTGAGTCTGGTAGACTTTTAGGCTAAAAATATTTCCTCCATATTTCCCTTTCCAATGGACCTCCAGGGTACCAAAACACACTTGCAGTATTTTGGTGGTCAAAATTATCATTACACCTGGGCACACAATATTTTACACCATGGTGAGAACAGGAAATGACGGAAAAACATAATCAAGTCCATTCTTTTAATGTACTTTTCCCTGTTTATGTCCTATCCGACATAAATAGAAAAAAATTTACTGAAGGAAAGGGGGCTGAAATGTGACTTGAAATTTACTTGTCCTTTCGAAAACATTGAAACGCGAAAATGCGGAATAAACCAGGTGAGGGGAAATTGCGGAAAACATAGTTGGCCCCCAGTCCTGCAGTGAAGAACGCCAAGTTTATGAAAGAACATTAAGCCCATTGAAACTGAGAGCATGTATGATCCAGTTAAGCCAGTTCCATTCATTGAAGAAATCAGAAAGTGAAAAATGGAAAATTATTCAATGATCGTTAATATGGCTGGCAGCATCTTTTTGCTGTATAACTTTAATTTATTACTTGCTTCACTTCACTGTTTTTAGTGTACTTTTTCGTGTATGAAAGAGAGCATATTAGAGAAATATAAAGGAGAAAGAAAAAGAAAAACAATTTTTTCTCTTGTGCTGCTTGTACCTATCGGTTCATAATCACAGACCTCTTTTCCAGACTCCTCGGTAGAATCCAAGCAGTAATTTCCACAAATCGGTACTTTCCTTTTATACAAATCATTTTCTATACCGATTCGATTTCCAATTGCTTCGTCACATCTGTTCTTGTTATTTTTCTCCAAACACAAGAAGCAGCACGTATTTACACATTGCTACCTGTGTCAGACTTTGGTGCCTTGAACTGAAAGATCTGCTCTAATTCTAGCAATAATTTAAAGAAAGGTAAAAGATATGGAAACCGAAAAAATTAGATAGAGAAAAAGAATTATAATTAATCAAGAAAAAAATGAATCACAAGGGAAAGAAAAAAAATACCCAAAATGATTTTTGAATGGTAAGAATTTAGCTTTGTACGACCACAATCAGTGAGAAAATGTTCAGAGCCAGCTTTGTTACCTTATGCCATAAGACATAAGGTATGGTATTAATTCTCTTGTTTAAACTTATCTTTGCTCTCTTACACTCTTTCATTTTATACTTTTATCACCTATGTCTTTAACAGATTATTGATGACTTCATTTGGCGCCAAAGTGTAGTCTCCATCTCACCGTATGTTTTGATATGAGGAACACTAGTCAAGAAGTGCAAAAATAACATGAAGAACTTTGATTAAATATTGCCTTCCAGCTTAATGTTTATTATATTGCACGCTCCTTTTCTTATCTCGTGCAATAGCCAATAAGAGTTAACTCACTTTCTTCAATTGCATAAATATTTTTGCCTTCTTGGTTTGAACTGGAAACGTGACATTAATTGGGCAAAATTGCCCTTAGAAAGAGGAGTTTCATGCAAGGGAACGAATCCATCCATCTGCAGGTATTACTCTTTCTCACTTTTCTCTCTGTTTCAGATTTTCATATGTATCTGAGTCATTATACTTAAGACAGTTCACATTTTTCATTCCTCGTTAACTAGGACATCTTGATTGAAAGTCTAAAAACCATTTTTGCTTCTCTTTTTCATTCCTCTTGCCTTGGTTGTCAACAACTATGCGGGGCGCAAAACGAATACTTACGGTTTAATCCAAAACAATGACAATATCTTTGGAGAAACTGTGGCTTAATTTTTCTGTCAGTAGGTAAATTTGGAGTTAAGAGTTTTAATACTTCATACAGATTTATTCATTTGTTTTTGGCAGTCAGTCGGAAAAAGAGAATTAGAAAGTGACGCCAGAGTAACGTCATCTTCCAACAATATGACAATGATCTTTACTGGACATACAGATGAACATAGCAATATATTTCTAATTGTTATTTACTCTGTTGATACCTATAAACATTTACGACTGTTTTATCAGAGAATTATTTGGGTATTTCCTTTTTCGAAATTTATGGACTTCAGAAACCAGGTTCTCTTTCCATTTTCAGTTCTGATATTGTTAAATTTTAATGTAACCAAGAATATTTTTTTATCTATCAATCATGACAGTGTGATTCTTTGAACTCAAAAATTCTGGTGATTTAAACCTTTTGACGATGCCCACCTTTAACAAGACGTACAATTATATTTACTTGCAGTCGTGTATAAAGTACTCTCTATTACAAATTTTAAATCAAAAGAAAAATTGTTTAGCATTAAATCCCATTTTCTGTCTACAACTGAATCTTTTGAAGGTAAAATCACATTTTCTAGAACTTATATAATGACACAAATGCCCCAAGGACTACTAGGCCTTAATATTTACTCTCTTAATCTGTGTATCCAACTCTCGTGGTTTACTATTAGTTTAAAATGACTGCGGTAGTATTAGGGTTCAGAAGTGGATTGTGGTTTTTCTTAAATCTGTTTCAGTCTGATTCCAAAGTATTTGAGGGAATTTACTAATTGCAGGTAAGAAGACAAAGGAAGGGATTAAAAATCAGAGTAGAGGTCTGAGGTCGATCAAGAATTTATGTAAAGATAGAAATTTAACAATAAAGTGTTCTTTTAGTCTCCATTTTCTTAAATGGAGCATCGACCTTACCTTAGACCTCAGATCCTCCGGTTCTGGACAGGACATGGGGCAGCGAGGCGACGCCAGCACCAACGATCAGGTACAAGGTCTAATGGAACATGGAAATTGAGAAAAAAATTGTTCTTTAAGTTAATGCAACAACAAAAAAGGAAAGTTAACCAGATATTAAAGTAAAAGTGACGTTTTATGTTAAAGGGCACATAAAATGTCAAATAAGTAGAAGAAATTTGGAATGAATTTCTGTTTTGGCTACATAATTTTTGTAAAATGTATTAAAGGGTTTTTTTTCACCAAGACTATTTTGAGAGAGACAGAAGAAAAGAATAATGAAAAATAGATAGACAACATTTTAGTTGTCTGCTTTATTACCTCTCATACCTTTATTTTTATTGCCTGGGCTTGTAGTAAAAATTAGGCTTTCAAAAAAGGCCTAGCCCCGAGTAAAATGCAACTTTAACCTGGTAAACTGTACTACAACATGCCTTTCCGCATCAAAATGAATGAAAAAGAGAGTATTCATGTTTATTCTACTGACCAGAAAATGAAAAAAAATTTAATAAAACCGTATTAATTCAATGCAAATAAATGCCACTTTGCTCTGCTTAGCTTTGCGTTTAGTACAGGGCCCCTTTTTATATAATTGTTAGCTGTTCAATTTGGCTGGCAAAAGAAGAGAAAGAAAAATATATTTAATAAAAGTTGGCACATTTTTTATTTCTATCAATAACTTCCCAATCGGACTGACTTTAGCAAATAAGCAAGTACCATTAGTAATGCAAGTCGAACATGAAGTCAAATTACCCGAGCAAGACTTTGTAATTGCAAAGTAATACAAGGTGGTATCAACGATCATTGACCACATGTAGTTGAAAGCCAAGAGGTTCATTCAGAGGCTATTACGTATTCAAGGCCAAGGTATATTGGTATTCGAAGTGCAAAACATTTTTGATCGGGTGCGTAACATCATTTTGTTGACATGAAACCAATACGAGAACTAGTAAAGTTCGAGAGAAGTTTCAAAAATTAAAAGGACGAAGAAAAACTGGTTGTGACAGTGGATGTTGATGGGAGTAAAGATACAAATCCCAGGTGTGAAAAAACAATTTCATGCTGGATTAATAATTGTAAAACTTACGATGCATTATTTTTGGTTACAAATTGTGGAGAGAAGAATGGCTCCCCTCAGTAACAAGCTTGGTGGTGTTTCACTTAAGTACAAACATTTTGGAGCGCATATGGATGAGAAAGAAAACACAATTGGTCCTCAAGTTGAGATGAAAAACTTTGAACACCACGAAAAGATTTTAGATGAAATTTAGAGTGAGATAGTCATGGATGGCTAACTAGCAATAGCCGAATATTCTGATGCCAAAGCTTCAGAGATCGTTAAAGATGCAAGTAAGAATGAGGATCATCTCATCTAAGATCATCCTATATCGTTGACTTTAACGATTTTGCAGGTTGCACACCATTTAGACCATCATACAAAAATGAAGGGTGGGTTTCTGCCACCTCCGTTTGCCATGTCTCCTTGTCCTGATGATGGGTTGACATTTTTAAGATCTGAAAAAACAAGTCAGTTTCTATCGTTGCATTAAGCGATTATGAGTGGTGTGATTAATACGTTTGTTCAACGAAAATGTCCTCAATTAATCCCATTCGATGCATTTAATCTAGTTGTTAAAAACTAATTATCAAGTAATTTGACTGCAGTAGTCTTCAAAATACCTTTTGTCTTTAAAAAATAAATTTGAAAACCATCCTTGTATAAAACGGTACTTTTTAAATTTGAATTTAATAGCTTTTAGTGAAATTTCTTTAGATAAGGGCACTGTCAAAGAACACTATTTATGAGGAAAATGAAATGTATTTTGTACACGGTCGCAGTGCAAATGTCAATATATCTCTTTTAGACATAGAGTCATATTTAAAGACAGAAATGCATTTCTATGTTGTCTGCACATTTCTTTGAAGCTACGGTGACTTTAGTTTTAAGCAATTCCCTTCCATTCTGACGCCAATATTAATTACACCGTAATTAGTATCAATTACAATCTAATTATTGATTAATTTCTTCACCCGCGATATTTAAATAACGCCACAATAGCATGGCATATTTAACGTAACTAGATTTAGGAAATATACCAACATCGAATAAATCAATGTTCATCATCATCAGGTTGTCTGACTGCTAGCCAGGTTCCTCATGACTTTTTCTCCATTCATATCGGTCTCCTGCTTTTCTCTTCATCTCTGCGTAGGTCCCTCCATTCTCTTCTTTCCTTTAGGTCTTTTCCCTTCTATTCTGCCTTCCAGGACTGTTCGTAACAAGCCACCATGCCTTAGAATATGGCCAATCCATCGGCTCTTCCACTTTCTGACCAAGTCCAGTAGTTGAAGCGTTTCATTTACTGGTCTGAGGGCTTCCGTGTTGCTTACTTTGTCCATTCTTCTCCACACCCACATTTCAAATGCCTCCAGCCTTTCGATCTCTGCTTAGCTCAGGGTCCAGGTTTCAGATGCATACATCACAACGCTCTACACTAGGATCTTCACCAATTTCTTTTTCAATTCCTTGCGGACTCCATCCTTCAACACTGGTTTTAATTTGTTGAATGTGTCTTTGGCCATTCCAATTCGGGCGCGAATGTCTTTTTCTGCATACCAATTCCCTGAAATCATACTACCCAGATACCTGAAATCCTCCACCTGCTGTATGTCCTCTCAGTTGATCGTGATCTTCATATCTCCCTGTTTTCTTCCTATCTTCGTTACCCTTGTCTTCGTGATTTTTTTTTTCATTCCATAGCTCTTGACAACTCTGTTTGTTGCGTCTATAATTCCTTACAATCCGCTCACCAAGCATATGGTAAGTCATAAAGTATATATATATTAAAACAAAAATAAGTCATTGCAAATTTTATCTGATTTTAAACCCTTCCTCAATGGAACGTGTTAGGTAGGACGCATAATATAATACAGAGATGTTGATAAATAATGATTAATATATTGAAAGTTGATAGGATAGTTGGGTACAAATAAGACAAGGTAAGTTACGATGAAATGAATTGATAAAAAGGCTTTCCCACTTCAAAAGAAAAAGAAGTTTAACTGTCGAAATACGTGTCCTTTAAATCCTTTATATATTAATTTTTTTCTGTTGCCTGAAATAAAAGTGTTATTACTACGATAAATTGGAAAGTACGATAAATAGAATGTTGAGTACTGTTGTCCAAAAGTAAATTCTAAAACGCATTTCTCAACTTCGTAAAGGTATTTGAAATTATATCACGAAATTGTAGATATAGAAACTTTATCATGTCAAGAGCCATAAGCTTTTCTTTGATGCCGTAATTATTCGATTAAGCGCATGGTGCGCTCAACTAATTCTAAAGGGTGCGCTTATTCAAGGGGTGGGCGTAATTGAGGAAGTGCGCTTATTGGAAAAATAAGTAAACTTATAAAGAAATAAATGTCAGAAATATTTTTATCAGTACAAACAGTACGAAGTAAACTTATAAAGCACTGAATCTCTAAAATATCAACGTGGACATTCATCAAGTTTAAAAGTGAAATTGACAAATACAGAGATATCTGTAAACATATGAACATTGTGATTTAAGCACATGATGTTAAAACATAATAGAATATACTCACTGAAATATATGTTTTCAGTGCTTTTATTCTTGACCTTCAATTTTTCACTTTGTAAAAAGGGTGCGGTTGTTGAAAAGGAAATCTACCAAAGAGGGTGCACTTAATTGAAGGAGTGTGCTTATTAACTTTTTGGGGTTCCAAAAAGTGCGCTTATTCGAGTAGGGTGCGGTAAATCCAATAATTACGGTATATGTTTCTAGACATCATCATGCTCCAAAAGCATGACGGTAGGAGACATATCTTTTTAAAAATAGCTTAGAAAGGACACATGACTTACGAAATTACGAAGCTCATACATTTGTAGCTTCCACTGACTCCCTGTAGTCTAGAAGTTACATCACTGAAACGTTCTGTCTCAAAGATTAGCTTACCATGAATATCAAGTACAACTGATGTTTGTAATCTGTTGTGCCCATCTTCTAGTCTCTTTATTCATTACAGCTGCTGTTTTTGTGTATGTGTGGCCGTTTTTTCTGTTTAATCATCATGACAGATAAAGATCCTAGCAGAAGTTTGTAGCTTAAGCCTATAGCAATCGTTTCTATCCACTGAAGAAAGCTATTAAATTTTTAATTATTTTGTCTCCGTTGCTAAACGAATTTTTTAAAACAGACTTTGTGGTTGGACCATAAATATAAGTTGCTTCACAATAATATATACTAGCAGAAGCACCCTGCGTTGCTCGGGTACAAAAGTGTAATTTGGTAGGCTAAAAAGGCCCTATCAAGATAATTGTAAGGTATTTCTCGATTAGAAATGTGATGGTAGAGCACTTCAGTTGAAAGAGCTGCAACTACCTTGACACTCGGAGTGTGGTAAAAAAATAATAGGTAATTTCAACTTTGATAATCTTACAAAAGATAATGTTAGAACTTAAAAAAAAAAGCTATGGCAATACATTGACAAAAAAAAGAAGATTGAAAAAAACAAAAAAGGAAGTCCTCCCCGGGGGTATCGAACCCTTGTCTTCCGCGTGACAGGCGGGGATACTCGCCACTATACTACCGAGGACTTATACGGTCCAAGAGATTACTTTATAGTAGATAAACTTTCTTAACTTCAAAACAAGTTTTAATATTGTTTTATTTCTTTTTTGAATTTATTTATTAATCCTGAATTATTTTTTTATATTTTATCCAAATGTTTGACTGGAGGCCTCCTTCACCTTGAAAATGGGATTGGCTGCCCCCTTACATCCCAGAATGTGACCTCCCAGCTCAGACTTTTATATCTCAGATCCTCCCCTAGATAAAAATAGACTTACACTCCAAATTAAAGCTTCCTAGGTTCAGTAGTTTTCTCATAAATTTACTTCAAACAGACAAACAAACATACATACTCACTTTTATATCTATACATATAGATAGAGGAAACTTTGACTTACTTGACTTAGTTGCATAACCCTAGTTATTGGGTCCTGGCACATTCCCTTGATACAACTTCATTCCATTTTGCTCGGTCTTTGGCTTTACGTTCAATTGTCAGTAGAGGGATGCCAAGATCACATCGAATTTGGTCTGACCATTTCTTGTGTGGTCTTCCCCGTTTTCTTTTGCCTGGGAATTCTTCTTTATATGATTTTCTCACATGGTTGAAATCATCACGTCTATTCACATGTCCGAACCAGTTCATTCTACGTTTCTTGATCATGTCCAAGATGGTATCTTTTGCTCCCAATACCCTTCTAATATCAACCAGCCTAACTCTATCACAGCGGGATTTTCCAACCATTGTTCTTAAGCAGTCATTTTCAAAAACAAGTAGACTTCTTAAATCTTCAGCTTTTAGCGTCCAACATCCAGAGGCGTATATGGCAATGGGGATGATCAATGCCTTGAACAATCTCATTTTGATTGAGTTCGAGATTTCTCTTCTGGACCAGATGTTCGACTTCAATCTTCCAAAAGCACTGCTAGCTAGAGCAATTCTCCTTTTAACCTCGTCAAAGGTCTCAGGCACAACTGATCCAAGAAAGACAAAACTACCCACTTTTTCGATCGGTTCACCATTGATTTCAATGTTACAAGTCGGATCAGAAGATATTACATTACATTTGCTGGTATTGATTTTGAGTCCCCACTTTCCACAGGCTATAGAGAAAACATTCTAATTATATGTATGTTAACCCTCTTTTGACGTCTAACGTACAACTCATGCTTCATTTCTAATAACTTAATCGGTTTCATTAAACAAACCAGAATACTTCGCCTTGGTGCTCCTGGAAGGCAGAATTAAGTATAATTTAAAGGAAAGAAGTAATACGTTCTACACAAGAGCCCAAAGCCTGCGTCAGCTGCCTTGCATATGTTAACAAAGCGGACTAAAGTCTTCGCGTATGTCTAAATCTTAGGTATTTGAGTAGGGCACTCATCTGCTCACACACAGCACCATAAACCAGCCTTGGAAGGGTTAAACCACAAATTTGCATGTGCTAATTATTTTTTAAAAATAAAGACTTAATCTTGAAAGCCCGTTATTACCAAAATTTCAGAGGTCATTTGGACGCTACTGTTTCGGTCGACTTTTTTTTCTTTTATTTAGCTAGGATTTATTTCAACTTGAAATAAATCGCATTTAGGAAAATATGCTCCAGGAGTATGTATCATAGCAGGTGACATTGTAGTTTTTATCAAAACTATAGACGAATATGACAAAAATTACCTTCTCATGTCATTAGCACAGCGTTATAGACTAGTCGTCAACTCAGCTAAGTGTGGAATCAAAAAACACAGTGCTCCCTTCTTTGGAGCCAAATATACAGCCAAAATTATCCAGCCTGGCTCATTAAAGTGTAGTGTTTGCATGCAATTAAAGCTTCTAGGAATAAGCTTGAGCTTCAAACATTCTTAGGTTTCACGACGTAATTTTAATATTTCGTCAAAGACTACAATACAAAGTCTTTAGCACAATGTGATCTTTCTCGTAAAGTATCTGACTTCATGTATGAGTCACATCACACACAAGCTTTTAAACAACTCAGGAAGCAAGGCTCTGAGGCCTTTTTTTCTCTTGTATTACCAGATTGAAAAACCACTGTACAAACTGTGTGATGAATTATTGTCAGATTTAAGTACAACGCTACTGAACCCCGGTGGTCAAGGTATTCTAACACCATTTGCATAATCCAGCAATGCAACTTTTTAACAAGTTTAATACTAACAGAGCAACGCTATGCTTGAATTAAAAGGAAACTTTTGTCCATTATATTTTGAGTTATACACTTTTACACATTCCATTTTGGAAGAAGCTTTACCACCCTGACTGATCATTGCCCTTTGATATCGATTACATCGCCACCATCTTGTTTACATCGAATACTAATCAAACTTCAAGGTTATAATTTTGTAATCTATGATCGACTTGGCAAAGAAAACCAACTAGCCGATGGTCTCTCAAGACAAACCAACCAGCAGAACTGCTTACTAACCAATCTTGTTATCAGAGTCGATTTGGTAAAGTTATACTTTCCCAAAGTACAGCAACTGCAACATGAGGCTCAAGAGAATACGTCACTTTACCAACTTATTGCTGAAAATTGGCCAAAAATATCCTACTTTTGGCCAGACCTGGGATCCTTGTAGCGTATTAGAGACAAGTTATCCAGCGAAAATGGAATTATCGTGACAGGGGCTGAGGTTGTCATCCACAAATTTTGTTGTATAATTTTGACAGATATCAAAGTATTTGACGCATGTTACTTCTCAAAAATTGCTCCTGATTTTCCGGTTAACACAGCAGTTGCAGCTTTCAACCAAGTCTTTGGAGGATATGGAATTGTTAATTGCATAATAAAGGGTAATAACCAACACTTTAACAGTGCATTCTTTACAGATTTTCAAAAGCGATGATGTTTCGATCATATTTCTAAATCATCTCGAAGTAAACAATCCCCTAAGCAATGGCTTTATTAAGCGTCAAATCAGAGCTGCACAGAAGAGATTGAAGAAAGCCCAGGTATCTCATGCGGATTACGACCTTGCTTTTACTCTGTCTTCCGTCTTAGAATCATACCAACATCACCATCTGTTCCAAGTCCTTTATATATTATTTAAAAAAAACAACGTCGAAGATTAAGCATGACTAAACCTTGTCTGAGGTGATTAATCAAGAACATCAGCAAATACAAGAATCTACAACAAGAAGTATTGCAACCAACATACTCCATCCACAGATTTTCCAAGACAGAAAGTTAAAGTGCAACACTTTACACTTCAGAATTGGGAATTTGCAATAGTGCAATTCACTGGCTAGGAACCACTTTCGCATGATCATGATACGGCAAATGGCAGAGTTTTCGTGGAAATGGACAACATCTTCTGTCTATTCCCTCCACAGATAACCCCCCCCCCACACACACACACACACACACACACACACACACTTCCTGATACTCTTGTAACCAGTGAACCCACAACTACATAGCCAGCTCCACTGTTCCACTTGTCTTTTTGTACTCAGTCAACACCTGAACCCAAACCAACGACATCTCACCAGCCAAAGAGTTCACACACTGCATTCCAGGAGAATATTTGGAAGTATACTAAGTCACATGCAAGAATCAAACCTGGAACCAACCATTAATTCTATCCAATAATACATGACAAAACACATACACAAACTGACGAAGTCAAAGCAATATTTGGACTTCACTAAAACTTCACTAAAACATACATAATTACATAATTACATAATTAGATAGACACTACTTTAGCTACGTATCATCAATACATAAAGCACCCTAATACCACTTAAGTAGCTTCCTTAACTCCTCTTTTTCTTTTTTTTTTTCAGTTTGATGAGAAGGGAGATACAGTGATACATCAGCATTCGCGATTTCACACTTAAAGTTAATTGGAAGACGTCGTTTTTTGTAAATATCATAATGGCTTCTGGAATACAGTGGTCTTTTACCTCTACCTTATTTTCACCAATACCAACCTAAAAATATTTAACTGCAACGACCAAGTAAATCAGCATCGTTTACAGCAATAATACCTAACCCCTAAATCACTAAAACAGACCTGGCTTACTTGCCCACTTGCCATATTGTGTTCATTGTTCTTCTCTATCAATACTTTTTTACGTTATTGACTGAAACGGTCAGTGTAAGAACTTTGTTTTTGGCCTCAACCTGTCTTTTTTCTTCGAAATTCTTTTCCAAGTGAAAACTAGATACTTTAGAA
>RDPX01000386.1:540606-620358 GCA_003991215.1 Morbakka virulenta | reverse complement strand
CGGAGAACCTTGGAATATGTACAGGCGTGGCGAACCGTATATATTGCTAATCCAACAGATAAAACATGTCAAAATTAATCAATTGCACCAAGGTTAAAGCCCTTGACAATTTGTCCTCTTCGCGGTATGACGTTGCGTTATTACCTACATCTCACGACAAACGTGTTCTCAATCCTCCCGACCCGGTAGGACGGAAACGCTTCGATAAAGCACCAAAGATTCAGCTATGAAGTCTTAATAAGTCTTACAAAATCTCCACACTCAATTGCAAAGCACTGAAAACTGCATCATCGCAAGCTGAATTTAACAAGCTTATACGTACCTATCAAACCGCTATCACTTTTATCCAAGAACATCGTCATGTACACAGTGATTCTGATCCTGACATTGTCTCCCGCTCTTTAGGCTCTTCTACGCTATTCACTTCATCTGCTGAAGGAAATGATCAAAATGTAGCAGTTAGAGGAGTTGTCACTCTCCTCTCAGTAACACGATAAATGATATACTTTCCCACGTGATGCTTGTCATAGGTGGTGATATGAACGCACAAATCGCTTTGAAATTCCCCTCCCATGATAATAGTAATCGTAATGGAAACCACCTAATCGATTTCAGTGTTGAACGTAACCTTATCATTGGAAACACTACATTTCAAAAACACCGGAACAAATTATGGATACATAGATCTCCAAATGGAACACTTTCTCAGATAGATTTAAGTTTATGTCGAAAAGGTAGCAAAAGACTTTTAAAGACTGTCAAGCTTATTCATCTTGGAACTCGATTGGCAGTGATTACCGTGCTGTGTCGGCTTCAATCAGACTCAGCCTCCGCTCTCCAAAAGGAAGCCAGACGAAGAAACTGTTCTGGTGTGCTCTATCTTCAGATAGCTAATTGGCAAGAAGAGTTGACAATACTATCTTCGCTCGCTTCGAAATTCTTCTCACTGTTGATCAGGACTACACTTACTTCGTTTTAATCGCCAACAAAGTCGGTTCTGAACTACTTCCTCCGAAACAACGCTCTTAGCCAAAAACGATTGACCTTGCTCCAATGGCTTTAGTGCGCAAAGCAACTGTTCAAGCATCAACTCAAAACATCCAATGCACAAAATGTACTACATGCTTCATTCAACAGATTTGAAGACGAACAGGTTAACAACACTCTTTGGGCCTTTAAAATCCCTGTATCTACTTCTTCGATAACGTCCGCTTGGGATTTAGTTAAATAGCTTTTTGGGAAAAGGACTCGAAGTGTTGCCTTTATGTTAGGCGAGGATAGACTTAAAACACAGAAAAATCACTTTCAGAAACTTTCAAATGCACCATCAGCCTCAGTATGTAATACATTGATAGAGAAGGTTTTTGATACTTTTATCGATATCCAAAGCGGTGACTTTCAAGCCGAAGTACACACTGCTGTGAAACAGATGAATTCCGGTAAAGTACCCGGCCTTGATGGCTTACCACCCGAATTCGGGAAGCTCCCTAAAGTTAAGAAACTTTTACGAAAGTTTTACAACACTACCTTCAAAGGTAACAGCCCGGAAGAATGGGGACTTTCAGGTATTACACCAGTTCCAAAGAAAGGAGATTTGACAGTCGCTGATACCTTTAGAGGCATCTCACTCACCCAGATCGCCTCCAAGGTTTATAACTGCTGTCTTCTAAATTGCGTCCGCCCTGTTTTCGGTAAAGTGTTAAGACCTAATCAGAATGGATTTCAAAAAAGGCATATCTACCTCCTCTAACCTGCTTACTTTGCGCCGCATAATTAAAGACTTGAAAAATCATGATATGGAAGCGGTGATTACTTTAATAGACTTTCGGAAGGCCTTTGATTCTATCGATCGCGCATAAATGTTTAGTATTCTCAAGGCGTATGGGATCCTTGCTTATATCATTGCTGCCATTAAAGACATGTACGTGAACACCTCTTCAGTTGTCCTTACCCCTGAAGGCATGATTAAAGAATTCTCCATTGACACCGGGGTCTTATAAGGTGACCCTCTTGCACGTTTCCTATTTATTCTTTGTTTAGACTACGCTCTTCGCTCTACCATCTCGAATAATGATGAGCTTTCTTTGGAACGTCGTCGCAGTAGGCGTCACCCAGCAGTTGTGCTAACAGATTTAGATTATGTTGACGATATTGCGCTCCCTGCGGACAACATCGCCGCTGCTCAGGATCTTCTTCACGTTGAAAAAGCATAGGTATCGGTTTATTTTTGAACGCATCCAAAACAAAATATATGAATTTTATTTGAATCTATCACAACTGAATGCAATACTTTTATCATCTAACGGCTCCATAATCGAGCTGGTTGAAGACTTCAAATATCTCGGAGGCCTCACCAATTCTTGCCTTGATTTGAATACTCGTATTTCTTAAGCTTGAGATGCAGTTCACGCCCTTGTAAGGATTTGGAAATCAAAAGTGAAAAAGGATACCAAACTTAAAGTTTTAAAGGTGTCAGTAGGGACAATTCTCCTCTACGATAAACGTTGCTCTTGCCAAGAAACTAGATGGCTCCTACACGAAAATGCTCCATACCATTTTTAACGTGTGATGGCAAGATCGTATCACAAACTCAGAGTTATACGTTTCTCTTCCCCGCGTATCCTGTGTGGTTAGTCGCCGTCGATTGTTACTCGCTGGTCACACAGTTCGACATGATTATCCTGCAGGAAAGGTTCTACTCTGGTGTTCCGAGAAGAAGAAGCGTCGCGGCAGACGTCGTATAACAGTGAAAACACTTATAGAGAATGACACTGGCCTTAATGGGGCTGGTCTTCTGGCTGCAGTGAAATATCGGGTTGTGTGGTAAACTATTTTTGTCAATGTTTTACCATGGATATGGATGACAGAAGAAGAAGAAGAAGAAGAAGAAGACTGTGCAACAAATGCTCAAAGAAGGTGGAGTTTAACATTCACCTTTAATAGTTACTGAAAAGAGGAGTAGACTAGCATTCGACATGTGTAAATCAATTCAGGTCTTAGATTGTTTAACAAAATCAAAATTGATTTAATATCTGACAACATTGCCAAAGGAAAATGAACCACATTCGATTACAAAATATAAAGACTGACGAAAAAGGAGAAAAGTATAGTTTAGTAACTTTAAAAGATTTATTAAATCACATATTTTCTAATTCAATTTCCTTAATCCATCCATCTATCTATTAATATACGTGTGTGTTTATGTATATTTTTTCACGCTACTGCGTCACCAGGTAACCTAGGATAGGTATGTCTGCGTCTCAAGTCCGGACCAGGACCTCAGAGGCGCAGAGCAGGGCGCAAGATTGATGCGGTGCTCAAACGTGCCGAAATCTGAGCACTTGCAGCTATGTTGGGATCTGCAATGTTTCAAATGCTTCGAATAGTCTAGGTGGTAATGTTCCCATGGCTCCAACTATCAACGGCACAATGGTCACTTTGCCTCGGTACATGCGTTCAAGCTCCTCCTGTAGAGTTGAATACCTCTCTCGCTTCTCCCCATTTTTGATCACAAATCGAACATCCATTGGCACTGTAACATCAATGAGCGTCCAGGTTCTCTCACGCTTATCGTGGATGGAGATATCTGACTTGTTATGCTTGATTCGGCGATTCGTTGACAAAACCGTGTTCCAGTACAGCACAACATTGCAATCGCCCACTGGCATCACATTCTTTGGAGTGTGCTCGAACCAGTTCTCTCCTACCTCCACTCCAAACCTTCGGTACAACTCCCAATTCACTCTGTGTGCAATTTGATAATGTCTGGCAATATACTGGCGTTCGGTCAATACTTTGCACCCACCTGCCATGTGCATGGCATCTTCATCTTTTAATTCACACAAGCGGCATAGAGGAGAGGTTTGTTCGTGGTACCTTTTGGCTCATACTGATTGCGTTGGCAAAGCTTGTTCGTGTGTTGCAAAGATGAGGCCTTCTGTTCTCTTCTGTAGATACCAGCTTTTTATCCAATCGATCGACTTTGGATGGCCAATCCCCTCAATTCCTCTAAGGAAGCTTCCGTGGATGGGTGCATCATGAAAATGTTCTTCTGCTTTACTCTTCGTTTGTACTCCTTAGCCCCTTCTCCCCCCTGCACAATACCCTATCTTTCCACTTCCTTCAGCAACCACTCATCATTTCCTTCAAGATACTCAGCCAGGCTGTTCCGTTCACAAGTCACTACATCTTTCACACTCAACATTCCTCTTCCACCTTCAGCTCGCTTTAGGTACAGCCTCTTAACATTGCTTCTATGGTAAAAAGCCCCATTCATCGTAAGGATCTTTCGACTCCTTGTGTCCATCTTTTCCAGTTCTTTCTTTCCCCATTTCGGAATACCTCTACTGTACCGAATGACTCTGACTGCCCATGCATTAATGACACAAATCAGGTTCCCTGCATACAGTTTCAATCTGGCCAGTACTTTTACCCCCCTGCAGTATTCTGTACGTATGAGGTCCTTCATCGTCTCATGCAGTGTTCCCACCAACTGATATACTCCTAAGTATGTGTAGCTTTCCTCATCCACTACCTTCAAAGTTTCCCCTTTTGGAAGTCCAATTCCGTCAGTCTTCTTCACATTGCCCCTTTCGAGAACCAAAATACCACACTTGTCCAGACCAAACTTCATCCCAATGTCATCAGAGAAAATTCGCACTGTGTGGACGAGAGTGTTCAGTTCATACTCAGACCTTGCACAAAGCTTCAGGTTATCCATGAACAACAAGTGGTTAACTCTACAGCCACTCTCATCCTCCACTTCCTCGTCGTCAAGACGGTAGCCATATATACTGTTTCTCAGTATGATGGACAAAGGAATCAGGATGATGACAAACAGAAGGTGCAAAAGCGAGTCACCCTGAAAGACCCCTTGCCTTATTGTCACCTTGCCTAGCTCCTGTCCATTGGAAGATAGTTTGGTGGACCAATTTTTCATAATATTACAAAGCAGTTTCCAAATATTTTCAGCAACTCCTGTCAATTTCACAGTCTCGAGATACCAAGAATGAGGGACCATGTCATAGGCTTTCTTGTAGTTCACCCATGCCATATCTAAGTTCCTCTGCTTCTTTCTACAGTGCTTTAAAATAATCTTATCTGTCAACAGTTGATCTTTCGCTCCCCGTGATCATATATCTTCATACATCTTGTCAGCAAAAACGGGCGTCATCAACTTCTACATGAGTGGAAGACAAGCTATTGGTCTATAGTTGCTGGCCACTGTCCCTTTGCTAACATCTTTTTGAACCCAAACCGTTCGACCCTCATTCAATCACTGTGGTACATCTTCTTTACTTACACACGACTCAAGATGGTCAGAAATTTGTTGATGCAGTCTGAAGAACTTTTTAAACCAGAATCCCTGGACACCATTGGGTCCCGAAGACTTCGAGTTAGCCGTCTTCCTTATGGTATCTTTCACATCTTGCACTGTTATATGGATGTTTTCCTGTTGTTGTTCATCCTGCAGTTCTTCTTTGACCTTATCGATTCAGGGAGCTTCTTTGTTGAGCGAAGCTTCATGTTCCTATATTCCTTTCCAGAACTCTATTGCCTCTCCAGGGTCAGGAGCTTCATTGTTTCTAATCTTTCCATTCAGCTACCTTCAGAGCGGCTTCTAGTTGTTCTTGAAGAGATTATTCTGACGATGTTGCAAGTTGTTGTCCTGGAACCTTTTGATTTTGACTGCACCTACGTGGATTTTTGACTTTAGCATCTCAACGACAAAGGGGTTGCCAGCAATATCGAGATTGTTGTTGTTCAAAACATGATGCTCAGAGTGGTTTAGTTTGCAGTTTTCCCTTCGCCATTCCTCTAGTTTGCTCAAGTCATTCCTCCTCCTTTTGATGTTGCCCTCTATCCGTCTTTTCCACCAGAGCTCTTTCCTCCTTTTCCGCTTTTCATGATTTTCATTCATCCCACCCAGTCAATCGCATACGACAAATGTCCCTGCATAGAGAAGCTTATTTGTCTCAGTTATGTCATTATTTATGACATACTCCAGTACCCTATGTGCTTTTTGTACCTATTCATTGTCCCTTCGACGGCCGAGGAGAGGAGAGGAACAGACAAAGAAGAAAGCTGTTTTATGTTCCATACAAGGGAAACTATGTATAGCAGTAAAAGAAAATTCAATGGGATGGACACTTATATGTAGCTGGTGGATCAGCAGTTCCAGTGGTCAGTGGTGGCTGCAAGAAGCCTCCAGAGGACACGTTGAAAGAAATTGAAATACTGTTTACCAAAGGCTCCCTAAGTGAGAAGGAGGTTGATACATTACCAAAGACAAGGTGCAGCAGTGCAGCATTCAACGTAAGTCTTATCCCGACGGAAAGGCCTACAGTGGAAAGTAATTTGTGCATGCTAATTGATGGGACAGTTTTCAGTTTCACATAGCAAAGATCAATGTTGATACACAATACTATAAGGAGCTGTTGAGGCTATGTGTATTGTAACCCCCACTGCATGACCTTAGCATTGAGAACATTTTAGAATCTACACAACCCATCATTGATGACCAGCAGGGAGACGTAATTTTTGCAACCATGAGAGAAACATAAAAAAGAATTGAAAATTAAGTAGTAGAAGTGATGACGAGAGCACAAGTCAAAAGAAAGGAGAAGCCCTTAAATCTGGCTTAAGATCACTTAAACTGATGTGAAAGCACTAAATCTAGAAGAGAATAGGAAGGCACAAGGAAATGACGAGCAGCTGCGAAGACTCTTTGCGTTAGCCACACAAGGGAAAACATTGACAAACAAAGGAGGATTGCAGAATCAATATGAAGTCCAGAATGAGGTCGTCTATTGTACCTTTAATGAGACAGGAGCCGGAAAAACTATATAAGTGAAGTAAATACTATTTCTGTAGGAGTACAGTATGCAGATAATTCAACTGGCCCATGACATACCAGGAAGCCACCATAGAACAAAAAAAACAGTAGAAGGGACATAGACAAACTACCATTGGTCTAGAATAACTGGAAATGTGTCATGATTTTGTGCATTATGTGATGTGTGCAAAAAAAACGTTTTGGAAAGGGAAAGTCGGCAAAGTACGAAGGGAAAAATTGCTTATAAGAAATGAACACTTCAGAGAATTGCAGTGGACATAATTGGACGAATTTCATCCATTTTAAAGGGTAAAAATCAGTATATCTTTACGTTGGTGGTTTATGCCAACCATCTATATTGGTTAGCTTTCCAAAGGAGATACTCAGTGACAGGAGAATACAATTTACATCAGATTTGAAAAAGATAGTTGCCGTTTAGAGAACATCAAACAGTTATTTTCAACTCCATATCGCTTGTAATGGACTTTCTGAAAGAGTTAATGGTTTCCTTATGTCTATCATTTAGCAACTATGTCAGAAAAGCCCGACAGATTGAGATAAATATCTACTTCCAGTATTATTTGCTCATCGAGAGGTTCCACAAGCCAGCACTGGCTTTCCTCCTTTTGAGTAACTTTATATAAGAACTGCGTGAGGACGGTTGTAAGTACTTCAGGAACCTTGGATAGAAGGTGATACACTCGATGTCAGGAACACGTATCATGTCTTCAAAAACAATTGACTTCAGGAGACATTTGGACTTGTAAGAGAGAATATTGACACACCACAAACTAACCCAAAACATCATTACGATAAGGGAGCCAAGGATCATCTATTTGTAGTAGGAGAGAAGGTACTGATAGCTTTACCCTTTGAAAATAACAAGTTAAGAATGCAGAGAGAGAGAGAGAGAGAGAGAGAGAGAGAGACAGTGTGAGAGAGAGAAAAACAAGAAATTACCCTTTTTTATTTAAGCTTTTAAAGACCCAGATAACTTGGGTTGATATTAGATAAGTAGAGCGAGCATGCAAACTTTTAAGTACATTGACTTTGTTTCAACAACTACTTTGGAAACTTATATTTGAGATGCAGTTAGAAAATAATGTTGTAGATTATTTCTGAAAATGGGCTAGTAATTTATCAAACGTAGAGGCTTACTCACACTCCTTTGATTTTTATCAATGTTNATGTGATGTGTGCAAAAAAAACGTTTTGGAAAGGGAAAGTCGGCAAAGTACGAAGGGAAAAATTGCTTATAAGAAATGAACACTTCAGAGAATTGCAGTGGACATAATTGGACGAATTTCATCCATTTTAAAGGGTAAAAATCAGTATATCTTTACGTTGGTGGCTTATGCCAACCATCTATATTGGTTAGCTTTCCAAAGGAGATACTCAGTGACAGGAGAATACAATTTACATCAGATTTGAAAAAGATAGTTGCCGTTTAGAGAACATCAAACAGTTATTTTCAACTCCATATCGCTTGTAATGGACTTTCTGAAAGAGTTAATGGTTTCCTTATGTCTATCATTTAGCAACTATGTCAGAAAAGCCCGACAGATTGAGATAAATATCTACTTCCAGTATTATTTGCTCATCGAGAGGTTCCACAAGCCAGCACTGGCTTTCCTCCTTTTGAGTAACTTTATATAAGAACTGCGTGAGGACGGTTGTAAGTACTTCAGGAACCTTGGATAGAAGGTGATACACTCGATGGCAGGAACACGTATCATGTCTTCAAAAACAATTGACGTCAGGAGACATTTGGACTTGTAAGAGAGAATATTGACACACCACAAACTAACCCAAAACATCAGTACGATAAGGGAGCCAAGGATCATCTATTTGTAGTAGGAGAGAAGGTACTGATAGCTTTACCCTTTGAAAATAACAAGTTAAGAATGCAGAGAGAGAGAGAGAGAGAGAGAGAGAGAGAGACAGTGAGAGAGAGAGAAAAACAAGAAATTACCCTTTTTTATTTAAGCTTTTAAAGACCCAGATAACTTGGGTTGATATTAGATAAGTAGAGCGAGCATGCAAACTTTTAAGTACATTGACTTTGTTTCAACAACTACTTTGGAAACTTATATTTGAGATGCAGTTAGAAAATAATGTTGTCGATTATTTCTGAAAATGGGCTAGTAATTTATCAAACGTAGAGGCTTCCTAACACTCCTTTGATTTTTATAAATGTCCTTCTCGTCTGGTTGCTTTGCTGGCCAAGCGCAAATAATAGGCTTAATATAATCGACTTAAAATTAAAAGACTTACAGTATTTTTTTACTGTCTCTTCTGTACATTTCTTTTTCTGACTGCCGTACATAATGAAAAATCAGTTCTCAAATATATTAAATGTGATCAAAGTTTGACTATGGCAGTATTTTCTGATATACAATGATTAATCAAAGTGTTCAAAATTATTTGGTTACCACTTGAATTAGACAAGTAATAAGTGATAGGGAAACGATAAATATAGTCAAATCAACACCATCACGGTTTCCACAGTGCTCTTGTGTCGAGTTCAGTTACACAAGATTGTTATTTCAATTCTTATTCTTCTTCCTTCTTCTGGCTTTTTCACCCATTTTCTAAGTAGGGTTGCTGCGCCACCCAATCTCCCCTACGATGCTCGATTCAGGGCGTCATTTTAAAATTTTTTGCCTCAAATTCCTTCATGTCCTTTCTGATCATTTTCATCCACCTTAGCTAGGAGCGTTCTATTATTTTCCTGCCAAGTGGTGCCATCTCTGTTCTCAGGCAGACATAGTTCTCTTCCTGCCTTTTAACATGCCCGAGCAATCTCAACCTTGCTTATCTGCATCTCTCTGTGATATTCATAACACCCATCCTCTGTCTTAACATTTTCATTCCTTACGTGATCTCCTAACTTATGTCCACAGTATTGTTATTTCACTAAATCACGTGATGTCATGACCGAGCGGGCTTACATTAGAGTATGACTTTTGAAGAGTTATCATTTTATCTTTGCACTTGTACTTTGGCTTGATCTAGACTGGGAAAGATTTTTATTTTTATCTTTTATAGGATCATCAAAGGATTTTAGTCAATCTTACAGAAGAATTACACTCTAAGTTCCTGTAATGAATTTTAACTTTCTTTGCTGTATGTATCCAAAGAAGTCATTCATTTCATAAACATATAAAATTTCACACTTTCTGTTATCATGAATAAGTAACTAAGGTTTAATTGGTAGACAATTGGTAATTGGTCTTTTTCTTTAGTAGCAGTTTCATAGTAAACTGTTTGATCATTCTTGGAAAGGGGTAACCTTTACAGAGCCCCATAAAGTAGAATTATAATCGAATCTAACTCTTTCTCACATAGTGCTTGGTAAATAGATCCCTCTGCTACAGAAGAACTTTGAAAACGTGCACCATACAAGCTATCACGAAAAAGTTTCCGTTAAATGGTTGAGTTCTTCTTACAAGAAAAATCTTCACCATAAGCACAGACATGTTAAAGTTCTCAGATTCAGGCTAAGTCTTTCATGAAATCTTTGAGAAGACAGCTTCGTCAAAGAGATTCAAACACACTCCAGTTTAGGGGACAATACAAGTCTTAAATGCTTTGACTACCAAAAAGACAGGGGATTGAGCAGAGAGAGAGAGAGAGAGACAGACAGATAGACAGACACAGAGAGAGAGAGAGAGAGAGAGAGAGAGAGAGAGAGAGAGAGAGGGGGGGGGGAGGAGGCAGAAAAGAGAGAGAGTTGTGAAGTCCTGAAAGATAACAGAAAATTTAGGAGATAAAATATNTCACACTTTCTGTTATCATGAATAAGTAACTAAGGTTTAATTGGTAGACAATTGGTAATTGGTCTTTTTCTTTAGTAGCAGTTTCATAGTAAACTGTTTGATCATTCTTGGAAAGGGGTAACCTTTACAGAGCCCCATAAAGTAAGAATTATAATCGAATCTAACTCTTTCTCACATAGTGCTTGGTAAAATAGATCCCTCTGCTACAGAAGAACTTTGAAAACGTGCACCATACAAGCTATCACGAAAAAGTTTCCGTTAAATGGTTGAGTTCTTCTTACAAGAAAAATCTTCACCATAAGCACAGACATGTTAAAGTTCTCAGATTCAGGCTAAGTCTTTCATGAAATCTTTGAGAAGACAGCTTCGTCAAAGAGATTCAAACACACTCCAGTTTAGAGGACAATACAAGTGTTAAATGCTTTGACTACCAAAAAGACAGGAAATTGAGCAGAGAGAGAGAGAGAGAGAGACAGACAGATAGATAGACAGAGAGAGAGAGAGAGAGAGGGGGGGGGGAGAGGCACACACAGAGAGAGATTTGTGAAGTCCTTAAAGTTCACAGAAACTTTAGGAGCTAAAATATGTTATTATTAATGGACTAAGTTACACAATTGAAATTTTGGAATGAGCTTTTCATAAAAAGTTTGAAAATTCGAGAGAAGAAAATTCCTTGCATCAATCGTACTATTAATTCTATTACATGATCTACTATATAAAAATTTTATGTAAACAAATACGACTTTAATGCTCCGTGTAATAAATCCGTAAGTTACATCTCACAATTTACATGTATATGTCCTGCAATATTGGAGCATTTAACCTGATATGAAACAAGAAGTGCCTACATAAAATTCCTTTTGCTGCACAAATCTATAGGAGGCATTTTTTTGTAAATCTTAACAGAAAAACGTTTTGTAAATGCTACTCCACTTCTTTTCGTCTTTGCTGCACCTTTGGCCCAATCGCTACCGAAGTCATTAGAAAATTGCACCAAAAAAAATCGTCGCCTGTGTTCTTCTGTAACCTGAAGTGACAAAAGCACATCAAAGTAAAATTAGACAAGGGAAAAGGTATCAATTTATTAAACATTTTCTTCACACAACAAAATATCCACTTCTGTCCTAACTCTGTGTTGCTATTTTGTCACGGTACTCAATCGATTACCTCAATGGTAGCGTTGTGAAAATACGATGGATTTAACATTCAATTATTTACTTTTTTACACCCCAAGTCCAAAAGCCGAAAACAAAAAGTGTTTTTTAACCAGTGTTTTTGTAGTGTGCAGTTACTCACTGTTTTGAAGCCTGTTCGTGTGAGTATGAAACATTTTTTCTCAGTATTATCTACTAAATTCATTTACGCGACTGTCTACAAATCTCACTATTTCTTGTTAGTAATTTCTTGTAATAGGTAATATATTGCCCACAAAATTCTGATACCAAATTCAAATTATTTCACGTTGAATCACAAAATAATAATGCAACAGGAAAGTAAGAAAATGGTCAGAAAAATTAAACTCTTTTCTTTATCAACAATTCGAATATCAGTTAAATCTCAATGAATACATTATAAATTCCAACTGCTTGCTTTGGTCATGATTTCAAAACACTTGGTGAATAGAGACTGGCAGTTGGTAATACCTTCATCATCTTACAAAGCCCTGTTTCACAAGGGCATGGTGCCCAATTTGCAGTATATCTACACTCAGCTAAAAATAGTGTAAAACTAGTATCTTTTACTCTACAATAGCTTTTTGGTCAGCAAAAATAATTGTGGAAATTAAAATTGAAACATTCTCTGTGCAAATTTGCTTATGTTAAAGACTACATGCATGGGCGAGTTTGAGGATATTAGTCACAAAAAGTAATATATTTCTTAATGAATCATTCTATTTCAAAGTACTTCTGTACATTCATAAAAAAAATTAGAAAAATCAGTACCTTTGATAAATAATCTGTGTTATCCTTCAAGATATCTTCAGAAATAACCTTCGACCTTTTAAAATATGTTGCAGCTGAGATAAAGTATTTTTAGTCGTTTGCGGTTATAGCAACCTTTGTAGTAATTAAAATAATTAATTCTGTATACTAAGTTACTGCTTAAAATCTAAGAGCCTTTAATTTTCAAAGTCGTTGAATTCGACTGTGATACAGAGTATTCTTATCAAAGTGTTACATGTTTGTTCTCTGTAGTTTAAGGTTATGGCTTTGTAAATAATAACTTAAGGATATGAACATATACTTATAGAATGTTTTGTTGTGATTAGCGAAGCTGGGTTTTTGTAAATTTGCTTAAGAAATAAGAATGAGATTCGAGATTTTCTTGTTAGAAAATAGTGAATCCGCTTTGGTGGTCTAGATTGCAGGAGGTGCTCACAATCAAAGTCCAAATAGGGTCCTTCCTCTTCAACTGCGTCACTACAGGCGAGGACTTAATAGGCCTTTTCTCCAAGATACATCTCCTATGATGAGTACTGTTGTCCTGTTTATGTCTACTAGCAGAATGATAGAATATCAGCACTTTTAGAAAAGAGTGGAAACTGATTGCTTTTGGATAATTTTCATGGACATTTCTTTTTACCCCGGGGCAGTTTTTGTTTTCATAGTAAAACTTTGAATACTGAATAATGCAATCGGTTACAGGAAGGCTGTGACAAGACCACATGTGATGATGTGCGGCTCAAACAACTAGGGCGTGCAAGAGAAAGCAAGAGGATATTCAGAAAATAACCAAACTGTTTACACAACGATGCCTTCAACTAAGTAATGTCTATTTATGGTGTATATTTTAAACAGTATCATGCCATTACACAGCTATACTTCTAAAGTAAAGCAAGTAATCATAGCTTGGCTCGATGTTCACAGCACACTATATTTTCTCAATTAGCCACAATAGGCGCTTACTTATAAATAGGGATAAATAGCGAGTTCCTAACCAAATGATTAGCTTATTCCTTGTATCTGTTTGTGTTTTAATTTTTATTTATCATTTACACATGGTATTTGGCTTTTATGTTTTTGTCCAAAAAAGTTAGACTTAGAGACGAGGTGGATATATTTTCAAGAGTAAGGTGGGAAGGTGGCTTAGTGAAATAAAAAGGTATTAATAAAAAGATGAAATACAGGAGAGAGGCTAACGAGAAAACAAATCTATTAAAAAAATTTGTTAGGGGGAAGCTTATTCGAGAGAGTATGAATAATTTGGGAAATATTTTATTTGTATGCTTACAGATGTACGAATACGAGACCAGTCATTTCAGGGGCCATCCATTTATTACTTTGGCATGAAATTGGCCATTTTTCGATCCATCCCCCCTTAATCGCACCTGTTCGCTGGCAAGTATCCCCCCGTGCGAACGTACGTTATACTTTTTTGACATTCGTTGGTAGTTGCCATTTCGATAAATAAGTTAAAAATTATGTCATTGATTCTTCTTTTATAGAAGCTCACATGCTTAAATTCGAAAAGTAAAAAATTGATGCCAGGCTATTGTTGTGAGAAATGAAACAATTATGATCAGATACAAGCCGAATACAAACGAAAGTAATTTCATATAAACAAACAATAAATATGTAAAAACAGAAAAGAATAATTATACATGCACACCTGTCTTTCGCTGTCACTACTTTGTGAAAACTGTAAACAAAAAATTTTTTTAATGTGAGCAATCTTACCTTGTGAACCCCACTCCCCTTGTTCGCTTTTGTTCGCCTTTTAGGTTACCCCTCCCCCTCAGTGCAAACGTTATAAATGGATGGCCCCTTAGGAGGAGGACTGTCTCTCAGATGCAATTACAAAACATATACTTTTGGTTTAGATAGAGACAGACATGACAAGCAAATGAGAATCAGCACACAAAAAGACATTTCTTTTAATATTGGACTATCACTGGTAATAATTTAATTTGCAGTCAAATAACAAAAAGGATTTCCTGTAATTTTGTTGAGTTTTACTTTCTTTACTTTTTGCTGAAATTTACTATAAGTAAGACAAATATTATGAATATTAACAAGTTTTAAAAGGCGTTTACCATATGCTCAGAGAATCTTAAGTGTATGATCACTATCACTATGATACTTAGAGTTTCGAAAATGATGGATTCACATTGAAACCTTGGGCATGATGTTTACGAAACTAGACTCAAAATATACCAATAAATGACAGAATTCTGCTTAATGAAAAACAGAAACATTCAAAATCTACCAACTACGGGTCAAATTGTATCATAGATAGCGATTGTTTGCAAGAACTATGAAGACGTAGTCCATACATATGAAATGATAATTAATGATTTCATATTATAATATTATTATATTTTTATTATATTATTAATATTAAAATATTATAATATTAATGTTATCAGTATACACGCTTTTCTTTTTATAAGAATAGCTTCTGTAAGAATAGCAGGGTGAAAATTGCCTAATTTGTAAGAATATCTTAAGAATATTTCCAGGGTGAGTTTCATAAGAATAAAATGTTAGTAAAACAGAAATATTATGGCAATTAAAATAAGATAAGTCTGAATTCTTTCTGAACATACTTCATGATATATATCGGGTGTCCAAAAAGAAACTACATATTTTTTAAAACCTTTAAAATATCTTTATGTTTGATTGACTTTTTTTGTTTCTTCACTGGGGTAGCCATCACACTGATACTTCTATTACACAACTCCACGAGAAAAGAATTTTCTCATAACAAACCATACACTTTCAACAACGTCATCGAGTAGAATGTCATCTTCGAATGTTGACGTTCGAATTCTGATGTTGTGATTCTTCAATGAATTTACAAGCTGTTCGAAAAAATAAAAAATACATGTAAAACATAAGAATATATTAAGAATATTTCACCCTTATATTTTGTCAAGCCATAAGAATACTTCACCCTCAATGAAATTTTTCTATTCTTATAAAAAGAAAAGCGTGTATTACAGCAACAACATACTTTCAATAAAACTAATAGCTGGTGTTTCTAAACTACTTAAAAACTAATCAATACCGATAAGTAGTGGATAGTAATATAGTTGAAAATTCTGAAATTTATGGCCTCAGAGGAAGCCATAGATGTAAGAGCTTTATCATGTCATGAGTCGTAAGCTTTTTGCGATCTACGTTTCGAGAGATACTTCTCCCATCGCCAGGCTCCTGAAATGACTAGATACGTATCTAGTCATCACCAATCTTTTGATCTATACGTCCATCNTGTTTCTAAACTACTTAAAAACTAATCAATACCGATAAGTAGTGGATAGTAATATAGTTGAAAATTCTGAAATTTATGGCCTCAGAGGAAGCCATAGATGTAAGAGCTTTATCATGTCATGAGTCGTAAGCTTTTTGCGATCTACGTTTCGAGAGATACTTCTCCCATCGCCAGGCTCCTGAAATGACTAGATACGTATCTAGTCATCACCAATCTTTTGATCTATACGTCCATCATACAATAAGCAGAGGATGCATAGGCTTTTTCAGATAGCAATGGCATGGAAATCCAGCACTATATAACTTTTACGTTACAATTGACTTGTCTACTTCATTTCTTGACGTTTTATAATCCTCTTTTCCTTATATAACGTCTAATGTTTGTAACGTTGTAACTGGTCAACAAGCTTGAAAATTCTGAACTTTATAGACTCAGAGAAAGCCATAGATGTAAGAGCTTTATCATGTCATGAGTCGTAAGCTTTTTCTGAGCTACGTTTTGAGAGATACTTCTCCCATCGTCAGGCTCACGATGGGAGAAATATCTGACGATGCCTGACGATGGGAGGAGTATCTCTCGAGTATCTCATGATTCATGATAAAGCTCTTGCATCAATAGTAATATAGTTGTTTATTTTTAATAAATTCGAAAGTTAAAAGTGTTTCTAGCTTAAGGAAAAGTTAATCCCATAAATGGCCAACTAAAAAAGTAAGTAATCTTCAAAGTATTCAGCGTGCCTCACCTATAAATGCCTAAACTATGAAGCAGTACTTTTATTAGAAATATTTCTGAGAAAACGTCAGAACTTTTGATATCAATTTTCTTGAGGTGTGTTTGTTTTCTTTTGGCGCAAATGTTTTTCATATTTTATGTTTTGGATTATTCTAGTTACATTCAAGAGGAGACAATGTGTTTTTTGTGTCTTGCTCATTAAAAAATAATTTTTGTGGTGGAATTAGGATATTTAATAATAATGTTTTTAGAAATTTTACTATATTTTCGTTGCCTTTCAAAGTGATATTTATTTATTTACTGATCTGTGGTTTTAGTTCTTTCAATGTTAAAACAAGACATTTACTTATATGTAATCTTAGTTTACTAAACATGGATGTCAACAAATGATTGCTGGAAATTACGTGTGGTCCTGTTTAATTCTTGAAGGCAGTTTAGAGTGTAGTTATCAAAAACAGGTTTGTGTAAATTTCTCTGTCTAAAAAATTCCAGAGAATTGAAAAATCCATTCCTGAGGAGACAATAATACACCATGCATAGTCTGATCATACGAAATATTATGTCAATATTCACAAAGATAGAGCTCAGGCGATAAAAGTTCTTCAAAAACTTTGGTAGGAAACATACATTTTAGCTTGAAAGTATTGGGAAGTATCCAGAAGCCTCATTAATGACTGTTTCTTTAACAAAATTTCTTAGCGATGGTCTTAGAAATGGTCATTAATGAAGCTTCTTGTATCTATTGACAGTTAATGTCAAAGATACATGAGGAAAATATTGAAAAGATCATGTTTGTGAAATCTGTGTCTTTTCAGTATAAAAATTATAAGCTATGTACCCAAACTTTTCCACTGCTTTCTGATCGATACATGCCTCATTCTGGAGCCATTCTCCCCAGTGAGGGCCAATGTTAGGCCTGTAGTATCACCAGCGGAGATAGCATGCTTATATAATGCTGAATAAGGAAAGCTGTTGGTTAAAAGAAGGAAATATGTTGAATCCATAATAAAATCTTGTAGCAATCCACTGTTCATAAAAAAGACTTTTATAAGGATTAACATTTTATCTCTAATCATCTTTTCGTAAGAATGATGATATAATGTCAAAGACAACCCCACAGAAGTCATTAAATTTGAATTTACACACTAGACCAGCAAGCTAAACTTTTAAATTCTCAAGTGCTATACCCTTGCAAAAGTCAAATCTATTCAGGCTTATTTAGGTTTTCAGTTACAACAGCAAGAACCATAAAATCCGTATTAAAGTCCCATATATCCATGTCTTTACGACGTATGCTACCAGATTCTGGCTTATCAAGTTCTCAACCACCCACCTAGCTACAGAATTATAATCAGAAAATAATGTTGACCAAAGAGGTCCTTTTAAGTAGTCCCCCAAACTAGCTAAATTTAACTTGTCATAAATAAGAGTCTTTAAATCAATAGAGATATCCATCTAAGTGGAAATATTAAAGTCAAGGGTTTAGTTAGAAGATAGGAACACTTTATTCAATAAATATTGTTATCAGTAAGAAATAGATTTGGAAGACACATCCCCTTGTCACTTCTGTATGGAATAAAAATTAAAATGTTCGGTACCTAGATAAAATCATGCAAAAGTACAAAGTTTATGCAAACCTAGGAAACCTAATTCTTTAGAGTAAGTCAATTAGCCTGGAATGTCAGGAATAAAGTTACCAAATACAGAAGCATAAGCGAAATAATGCTGAGTCAAATCTTAATTCTTTTTTTGTGTAAGGTAAGCTTATATTAATTTTTATTTTGAGTGACCCGGTAGTGCGATGATCATCTCTTTAATTTGCACTAGTAAATGACCCCTCCCCTTTGCCAAACTCTCAATAGGACCTCCAAGGTCTTTCACATAGGTAGTTCTTTGATAAGTAATATACAACTTTGATTTTCACGTTTATTAAATGTACACTTTCTCGTATACAGACACCAGAAAACACTGGGAGACAACTTACATGTAGTTGATGAACCAGCACGTTTCGAGTCTTCTCTTGATTGTACCTTTAGGTTTTCCAGCAACCTTTGTTTTTTTCCCGAAATACCTTCTCTAAATGATTGCTAAATCAAAGCATTAACGCTAATAATTGCTGGTATTTCAAAGCCTCGAAAGTCAACAGCAAACTGAGTTAAATTTTTTAAAACTGCTAATGTCCTGTAACTGAATTTTTGAAATCGCTTTTACCTTGTTTTGTTTAAGTTAACTTACTTGAATTTAAGAGAGGGTCAAAGGTTGCACCAGTTGCTTGTCTATTTAGAGTTTTCAAATAAAAAGCTGATCATCTGCATCATTTTCATTGTAAGCAAGATCTCTAAAGCATTCCATGTCATCCTGGGACGTTAAGCCTTTGGTATTACTCCTATCAGCTGTAACTACTGAGGCCCAAGATGAATCCCTGTTGATCTCCGGAATTATTAGAGTCGAAAGTGGCAGAGGTTAAGCAATCTGGTACTTTAAAGTGCTTTCGTAATATATATGTGCATACAATACAGCCTCTCATAACCGAAGCCAAATTCCTGGCGTTCCCCTTCGGAGAATGTTTTCACCAACAAAGGAAGAAGTGGAGGTGAGCCACTCACGCCTAAGCCTATCTGGGAGAAGAAACATCTGACTTCAAATATCACAGTAATAAGTTAATTGGCAACTTTCTGACTTGGGAGTGGATTTCTCTGCCAGCTTGAGTAAACAATTGACATTAGGTACTGGTGTATTCTGACACAATGCATTCGATTAGACCTAGGGATTCCAGTGTAAGGAACGTACGGGACTCACTCCCGGATAATGCGAGAAGTGAGCATGGGGTACCACAAAGATCCTGGGTGCCGTTAATGAAGGGAGGTTCAGTAAAGGCATTAAGTATGAAATGGTGTGGGCATCATCTGTTATGAGCAAGACAAAGAAAATGTGATTGAGGTCAAAAGACGTAGCTCCAGATGTACGATGTTTAAGCTGGCCACAATGGAGAGAATTATAAACATTGTGACAGTCTATGTAATCCAGATTGAATAGAGTGATGAGGAAAAGGGCTGTTTGTATAAAGGGGTGGTGACCTTATTAGGATACCAGATGATGAGAAGGTCATTTTGGGTGCTGATTTGAATGGTCATGTTGAACAGAAAAGCCAATCTTGTAAGCGAGATCACGGTGGTAAGGGTTATGAAATGAGAAGCGATACTGAAGTTTAGCGAAGAGAGGAGTTTTATATTGCTATTGCTAGGATCCTGTTCACTGAAAGAAAACAACACATAGTGGCATTTAAAAACGGGAACCTAGATGAATTAGTTATCAGTAAAAAAACATAAGCAAAGAAAATCAATTTCAAGAAATATTGGGGGCGAGTCTCTGGGTTAAGGGTTAAAAAACGGTAGGAAAAGGTGAGTCCTTGAAGAGGAATGATACAACTTTTGGAATTGGTTGAGCAAGAGATCCCTACAATGTACAAGGATGGAGTTGGACAAAGAAGAGTGGGCCTGAAAACTGAAGAGATAGTGAAAGAAGCATGAAATTAGTTGAAGGGTATTGTCATACAACAAATCCCAGCTAAAAGAAAAGAATAGTGAAGTGAAAAGCAGAAATAGTGAAAAGCAGAAATAGTGAAAAGCAGAAGTATAGGAAGTGCTGAAAAAAAGAAAAAAAGATATTTCGAGAAGGAATTTTTCATCATCAGATCTAAAAGAATATATTCTTTTGGATCTGATGATGAGGAAATCCTTCTCAAAAGATATTATCAATGAAATGATAAATGCGTTGTGGGTTTGATTAATTTAAATGGATTTATGCCACGATGTTTATTGCATACAAATTGTTCATTTTACATACCACGGCTTTTCCAAACGTAAAAACTGAATCAAGGGTTTGGTGTCATTTGTGGGAGAAAACCAGTATTGGTAACACACTATGGATACTTTAAGCTGACAATCATAAGTCATGAACATTTGGCTGGAAAGAATAGATAGACACCAAGATTAGTCAAATTACGCTTTAAGACAACCTAAATTCAATTTATTGTAAGGGGGGTTATTTTAAGACATACTTAAAATGTAGCTGAAGAAAAACCAATAAAGTCAGAGTAGATTTGGAAAATATTAAATACTTGAAAAAAGAATGAATAGTTTGTGGGCATTTACTAAAGAGGAAAAAAGATCAATTCCTCAAGACTTTCTTAGGGCAAATAAAAACTCTTCTTTTAAGCTTTAGTTACAAAAAAGGCAATTAATTAACAAAAATGACTAAAAAGAAAGGCAAATGGAATAAGTTTTGAAATTCAATGGACCCGGGTTTTTGTAAATTATTTATTTCTTGACGTTTGAAATAGATTCACAGTATGATAACTTTTTTTAATCAGGCCAACGAATGTAAATTATTACAGTAGACCACCAGCATATACAACCATTGTGAGCTTTTGTATTGCATTTAATAAACAAACTGGATAAAGGGTATCTAAAATTATTAATACAGGTAGAAAGCCAGACCCAGAACCGTTTTATTTCAGTATCTTCCCTTGCAAACACTGCAATTCCAAGTAATACACATTTCAAAAAAATACAGTGTTCCTTTAAGTAAGAAACGTTCAAGAACAAGAATAATGATATCATGATAGTAATGATAAGGACAATGATAATGAAAGGGATAATGAAAAGGATAATAAACAGGATAATGAAAAGGATAATGAAATTGATAATGAAAAGGATAATAAATAGGATAATGAATAGGATATTGAATAGGATAATGAATAGGATAATGAATAGGATAATAAATAGGATAATGAAATAGATAATGAAAAGGATAATGAAAATGATAATGAAAAGGATATTGAAAAGGATAATGAAAAGGATAATGAAAAGGATAAAGAAAAGGATAATGAAAATGAATAGGATGATAGCAATACTGATCTTCCCACGAGTGATAAACAAGGTTCTTGGCATCTGATATCCTAACTTTATATCGTAGACATTGTGGTATCACCTATCACCTATTACCTATTACCTATCACCTATTACCTATTACCTATCACCTATCACCTATCACCTATTACCTATCACCTATTACCTATTACCTATTACCTATTNATAATGAAAAGGATATTGAAAAGGAAAATGAAAAGGATAATGAAAAGGATAAAGAAAAGGATAATGAAAATGAATAGGATGATAGCAATACTGATCTTCCCACGAGTGATAAACAAGGTTCTTGGCATCTGATATCCTAACTTTATATCGTAGACATTGTGGTATCACCTATCACCTATTACCTATTACCTATCACCTATTACCTATTACCTATCACCTATCACCTATTACCTATTACCTATTACCTATTACCTGTTACCTATTACCTATTTCAACATCAACGTCGCCGTCACTTTTGTATAAAGTGTGAATAGGACAGAATAATAATTATGGTAATTAAACAATAAATACTATAACAATGACTAAACGATAACAATAGGAAAATCACACTAACTGTCAGTTTTATCTTTTTTAACGAATAAAAGCCACCACTCACACACATTAAAAGTTCTCAAAGTGGAACCTGTCGAGTACAGAGTAGTTTCTGCATTTGAAGTACCCGGTTGCATCTTTACTCCAGATAACCAAAAAATAAGTAAATAGAAAAGTAAGTGAAGAATAACAATCAGTGACACTTTATTCATTCATAACTAACCTAATTCATAGTGTCACAACGAATGGTGTAAACGTAGCACTACGATAATATTGGTGACAAAGGGTTGCAAAAGGTAAACAGTGTTAGAAATGAACTTTCTAACAAATAATAACAGTATGGCTACGTTTTAAACATCTGGTTGTAATACGACAGGTGTTTTTAAGATCAAAGAAAAAGACATGGTATTTTACTGAAATCAGGTAGCAAAGGTCATGAGGAGTGCCCTTCAGTGAGACTTTGTTTTGGAAGTGAGGAATTCTTTGGCCGGATGCCCTTTCTGGCGTCAACCAATGGCTTTTTCTTTTGTAAAGTTCCAAATTCTCCTCCCCCGCTCGGGAAATCGAACCCGGAACCTCTTGGTTACTGTACAACTGCACCAACCATTAAGCCATGCCAGGCCATTTGAAATTTCTTGGCATTATATTTGAAAAAAGCTAGAGGACCTTTGCCTCAGAGACCAAATTGATGGAAAGCGCGACAGTGGAAAACTCTTCTGCAGAATTATTAACGCCTTTTCAAATCCAGAAGAGAGCTATGAAATGCTGCCCTAGACCGAGAACGATGGTGGCACATTTCAATGTAATCGTAGTTAGTCGAGATTCTTCCATGGAAGAAGACGAGTTTAGTAACTTTAATGTTCCTTTTGATTCTGACTATTTGATACCTAAAAAGGACAAATAGAACTGAGTATTAAGTGAGTCATACTCTAAACCAGACTTGATAGCTTGTCATAGATCCTTTCAAGGCGCCTCCTGGTCATTACTGTAATATATTAAATCGTATGGGCTCTCGCTTCAGTATAAAAAGTCTCTTCGATACACTCAATTGATGATCTGACCCACAAGATCAACTTTGAATATCCAGTCATGTCATCAATGACTACCTCTTTTTTTATGATCAATACTATAATTTCTTAAATATCAATTAGGAGTAAATTAGAAAACAGCGTGAGTGACCAGTGGATGTCGCTGGCCTGGTAGGTGCAGAGCGACGTAGCAGCATTGTCCCAGCCGTAATATAACTACTGCTTAAATAAAATTGAACAAACAAATAAGTCTAATTGAGAAACTAATATAGAAGCAAACTAATAGATGAGAATGGAATAAAAACAAGAGAATATAGGCAGCGGATAATTATTAGATAACAGACTAAGGGAGAAAGAAATGATCACGTTCAACAAATCAGAGCACATCAAAGCTTAACTACAAGTTGAGTTAACAAGTGTCTAAAAAGGTTATTCTTGAAGGAACGTAACATTAAAAAATTTGTACATTTGAGCAGGATCCTAATAAATACCTAAGTAATAGAAGTTAAAAGAAACACATGAACAAGCAGATAAAAATACTAAGACAGACAGATGTAAAAAATAAATGGTGAAAATTAGGAGACACAACAGAAAATAGTGAAAAATGAGAGCGGATTAAAATATCAAAGGAAGTGCATTTTATTAAATAGAACGTATTGAAGTAACCAACAGCGTGATTAAGGCGATACAGTCGATAGAAACAAACTGCATCGGGAAAAAACCCTATTTAAAGCCATTGACACTTACGTTGCACAAGAGTCGCGTTTACTGGAAGTGAAAGCAGAAATAAAGTCAGATACTTACTAGAAAAAAAAATTCCAGAGAATATGCAAAAAATGCGAAACAATTGCACTTAAAAGGGACGGAAATGGTCGAGGAAAAGGCCTGTTTAAATTAGTGGCTTTGAAAGAAAGCTTAAGATACAGAAGAAAGCAATAATGACAGTAATTAACCAGACTAAAGGAATAATTACCAGATCAACTATAAGCAAAAGATATTGACGGAGACAATCAACCAATTTAGACAAAACAGCATGTTTTCTACAAACCAGAAGGAACTGTAACGTGATCTTGATGGAAGCTATAAACAATGAAAGACACTATTTGATCTTAAGAAAGTAAAAAAAAATTTAATCGATATGTAAGATACATTGCATTAAGAAAATGACTACAAAGCATGAAAGGGCTGCTATACAAAATTTTAAGTGAGGGAAGGGATATCTTGGTGGATGGAGGGTGATAGGATTATAACTAGTTTTAAAGGTTTAGGAAAATGAAACTAAAGAATAAATTCAGAGCAGTTTTATCCATTAATATGCAAACTCAGCAAAAATTTCAGCAGATAGTACGTACACATCTCTTGCGAGTAAAACTATCTACCCAAGGTATGGAATATAAGAACAATTATAACAAGGCTGTATTTGGAAAAAGTAGGTATTAACATACCAATACATTTGATGCAGAAAGGCTATATTGTGAAAATTAAGTGTCTTAAAGGATATGTTTGATAAGTGAATGTATCAAACCATGACCTAGGAGAAGTCTGACATTTGTTTTAACCCTTTTTCCTGAGGAAGGACTTGGAAAAACTAATGTTTGCGAAAACAAATTATCGTAAATGATGGTTAGCACTAATAACAATAGTTTTGTATTACCTCACTGGCGATATTATACTCCTCATTCATTAGCTATATCGAGAAAAAAATTACTATTACGTTCTTTATTAATATATTAGCCGGGATGAGAGAGAAGGTTGATTGAAAGGGAAAAAAATCACAAAAGCAGGGGCGGAGGGGAGGAGGGGAATTAAAATTTATGCTTGTTATTGGGAATGCGAATTTTCATGTTTTGATGATAGTAAGATTTTTTCATCAAATAACACAATTTTGTTATCTTTTTAGTAAAGTTAAAGTTTCCTTTACTTGTATTACTTTGATTACTTCTTTTTTCCACAACGTCAGACACTAAGAAATTTGCTTTTTGTTGAAGATAGGAAGTGAGGAGATCGAAAGAAGATAAAGAAACTGAGAGAAAAGAAATACAGGTTGAAAAGGGAAAAAGAGATAAGAAAGAAAGAGAGACGAAGACGAAGAGGAACATGAGGAGGAAGAGGAAGCAAAAAACCAGAAACAAGAAGCACAAAAAGGAGGAAGTACAAAAAGAAGGCAATGAAGAAGAAGATAAAGGAGAGCTAAAATGTTTTTGAAGTATACTACAACGGATTTGTAGATAGATTTAAGGAAGGTAAAAACATAGATAGGTCAGTTTTCTTGTTTTGGTTGTGGGATCTTGGAGAAAATTGGAGACATTTGTTTTAGTATAATTTACAATTATTTTAAATGAGTTAACACTTAAAAATAGGATGACCTGAGTAGAAACAAGGGCAACTGAATTAAAAAAATAGGAACAATAAAATCAAAAATAGAGGAGGAAGAGAAGAACACGATTCAACAAGAATTTCCCTGAAAGGCAAGTGTTATGCAATGGTCATTGTTATCAGAACGAAACCACACAAACTGAATCAATTTGTCAGAGTTGAAACATTTGGAAAATATTTGGGTGACAGAGACTGGGTACATAACTTTCCAACAACTTCTCTGGTACTGCTTGTATAGCTCACTTTCTTTCAATTACGCCTAAATGAGTACAAATAAAAGCAGAGAGAAAAAATGGACTGCCCTTATTAGATAAAGCCATTTGGACATCCTTCTTAAAACAGCAATAATGATCAATACGAACAATGACGACTTTTATTTGTAATGCAATTAATAATTCCAAAACCCACTCATTTACACCCAATGCCAAGCTGTAATTTGACAATTTATCTTCCAAAAGAGAGAAACTTACACACAGGTGCGATTTTCTTGTATTCTCTCAATTCTTCACCTTTGATTGTAAAGAGTACTTATATAGCCTTCGGTTTAAGCAGTTCATGTCGTCCATTACTCCAACACAATGCTAAAGCCTAACGATGTCTTGTTGGTAAAGAATAACCCCAGAAATGCAATCCTGAAATGTTTCAAGTTTTGACGTCACCTTCTCTAAAAACGTCTTTTAAACTACAGACAAAAGAGAAATGAAAGAGCTTTTTTGTTTGCTAATCGTTATCATTGTTTCTCTTCATTTGTTGTGGATAATGACTTTCAAACTTAATACCTTTGTGTATAGTCAATGATTTAGGCTCAATCCAAGAGGAAAGACATCTCACAGAAGTACTAAAAGCGACATTTACAAACATGAAGACCTGATGTTGATATTATTGGCCTTGCTTGTTTCGAATGTTAACGAACGATTGTCAATTCTGGGGGAGTAGTATTCTAGAATGATAACAGGACTGTTTTGCACGACCACTTTCTGCTTTCTGTTACTTCGATTTGGACAAATCTGTGGAGATAAACAACACTATTATAAAGGTATCGTTTGGTAGATTTTTTGAATTTAGAATGAAAGCGTCGTTCGTATATTTAATATGTGAAATGCGTAGTTATTAAAGGTATGAAAATAGTTTTGCAAGATTTTCTATCTGTCATGGTCATGAGATAATGCTTTCTCATATAGGAGATAAGGGCTTTTTTTTCTTGTTTAAAACTTTATTGATAAAATTAAGGAAGACAATTTTATTCTTGTTCTTATCGTGGTTACAAGACATGGTTTTCAGAGTAAAGATTTTCTTTACATTATCAGGGAACCATGAATCGGACTGAGATTTAACTACAGCGAAACCAGCGTTCTGCTTATGAAGCGGAGATAAAGCACAGTTGCTTGAATTATTGCATATATGCGTAAAACAATCCTTACACAAACAATACTTTGTTTGCTACTTTTATTAGCATTTAGTTGATAAATGTTTACTTTTCCACTTACCTATCTTTGCCGTTTAGTAATAGATTCCGTGAACAAATGTTACGAATAGTGTCCGATTTGTTCTTCCTAATCGATGTTAGTGAAGTGCTACTTAACTATTTAGTAATCCAGTCTTTCTATTACTGGTTTACAGTTTAATAAAGGATAGAAAGCTGAGAAATTTATTGAAGACAAACTTCCAATACCTCTGTTTTTAGAACTCTAAAATATTTCCCTTTTTAGCATTGAGGTGATAATAACGTCCGAGAGAATTGCAATAGGTTAATACAGTGCTTTGCATAAGAAAATGATCCGATTGCTGAGCAGAGTATAACCGATATTAGAGAAATTTTTAGTTTTTCAAACCAGTAACACATCGTAAAATTATCTTATCCAATCTTTACCGTCAAAATTTCACAAAACAAGAAACAGCATAAGCAATAATATTTGCTTTTTCTAAAATTCCATTGTTTTCCCTTTCTTGTTTACATTTTATCCATTAGGAGTCTATTAATACATAGAAACGACAAACAAAGTTTGGAAAAAGGCATAACCTTTTGGAAGACAAAGGCTATCCTTGGATTATAATTTGAAAGCTTTTTTTTTCTTTCGTGGGTAGACTTTACACCAAATGTACTGATCATACATGGAAAGCGTTAAGTTGCAATCATTTTCTCCTTCAGTTAACCACGTGATAAAAAGCCCCAGATTCGATGTCACAATAAGAACATGGAGAACACTATTTAGCTTTTTTGCCAATGAATAAACCTGCAAAAATTTGCTCTCCATTTGCACTTGTAGAGAAATTTGTCATATTTAAAAGCATGAGTTGAACATATGCTCACCATGTTTCCCCCTCAGAAAATCATCAGCAAGCTTTCATTGACATAATTTTTTTTTTACTTTTACGCTCAATTAAATGTACGCAAAAGTTGTCTTGTCTGAGAATTAGCCATGGGTTCTTTGCAAAATGCTCGTTTTCTTATTAAGTTTATCAAAGCGCCCTGTCGGATTTTCAGTAATTTGAGGTAGATTCGTGTTAAAACCCCAAGACAAAATAAAAGATACACAGAAACTCAAAGATTTAATCAGTTTTCGAGCTCCCTCGGTGTTCTTAATTCGTATATGTCATTTACGTGTGTTTATTGTTTAATACCAATCTCATACATAACCACAGAAAACAAACAAATAAACCACGCCAGACTGACACTCTTATGCATTTTCGAGCTTCCCTGTCTCTCTTCAACTGAGGTACATTAAGATAGCATCGAGGTACTGGAAATAGTGTATTTATTATTTTCAAATATCACCAACAACAATATTAACAGGGCATTAAAATGAAAACAAGGTTATTTCACGATTTTTTTTAGAAAACCAGGGAGCAACACTCAATATATGGAGCTTTTAAACCTGTATCAAAATTAATTAAGATAATTGTGATCGTATTCTTGTGTGAAGTATTTATTTAACCAACGACAGTCGTTTTTTAGTATCATATTAAGTAGGTTGATTTATATGTGACTTATTCTTATCGAGAGCCCAAGATATAGTTTTTATTCCTGCTGTTGCAAAGCCATGATTGCAGCCTGTGGAAAGGTCAATATTGTCTCCAAAATAATACTACTTCCCAAAGAATAGATGTGTTTCTCCTTCGGAAAAGCTAGTCCATGTCATCAAGGGCCTGAAGCCCAGGTCTACCTTCTCCACTTGCTCCTGTCTAGAGTCTCATGTGATTCTACTCCTATCACTACCACGTCTCTCTTTATTTTATCATGCTGTCGCTGTCTGTTCTACCTTTTGACCATTTTCCTCTTACGGGCTCCATCCAGGCTTTTGTGGTAAGATTCTCTCTTTTTTTTCGTCTGTGTAGATGACAATATCCATTCATTCCTGCCTCCCTAATCTTCTGCAATATAGCTACGATCTGAGCAATTTTCTTATTTCCTCGTTCGTAAATCTCTCTAACAAGTGGTTATTATTTATTATTATTTATCATTCATCTGTACATAATTGTTTCCCTGATAACAAAACTGATTACCTCCAAACAAAATACCATGGAACTAAGAGGAAATATAATATTACTGCGTTCTAGTAATACGCACTTCTGGCTGTGCTTAAATGGCATATGTAATGTGCAATACGTCTTATACTGGAATTAGTAAGGGTTTTTCGATAAATAAAAGCTCTCAAAAGCTCTTCACTCGAAAAAAAGAATGATAAATATTTCCTTCCTTCCAGTTCGTGATCTATGGTGAAATAATGATTAGACAAGTTATTACTTCACAGTAAGTAATTTTTGGAAGCCACAATTTAGGAAAAATTAAAATTTACAGGGACAGCAAAATCCATCTTCTGATAATTAGACTTACTACCCTGTAATTTTTTCTTGAAGTTTATCTTGCTAATGAAATAAGAGGTCGGGTCTATGAGAAAAACTGGACTTTGTTTATTTTTGCATGCCTTCTAGCACGCTCCAGCAATTGTTTACAATCTTACCTACTACAGTTCTTAGTAGAATAAATATTCCAAAATGGATAAGACAAAATTCCAGACAAAAGAAACAATTTTTCTATTGTCTGTTTCCTGGGTTTTCAAATGTTATGACATGGTTCAGCATAGGAATTGAATCGGTAATTGGATTTGTTCAAATGGTAGTCCAGTTGATTGAATGATTTCAAACCAAGCAATTAAATGAAAACCATGCATTTAAGAATCTTAAAATTAAATGTAAGTTAAAAATGTCCTTACTATGCAGTGGTTGTCTTTTGTGTCCAACATACAAAATTTTTTGTTTTTAAGCATATCCACTAATAGAGGTTTATTATTGTTTTTTAATTTTCTTTCATGTTTCCTAATGTACTCTTAATGGAAAAAATTATCTGAACCTCTTTAAGGTAAAATTTGTAAAAGATTTATAATTGTCATAAGGTCATAATTGTCGTTTCACAGCAGCTTATTTGAATAAATCAATAAAAAGTAAAGAGTGTACCAAAGTACAGCTACATTATTAACAACAAGAGAGTATTATTTTCACCTTAACCATTCTCGCGCCAAGATTTGTAATTTTTCGAAAGTTCGAATTGTTCTTCCTAAAGAAAGATTATTTTGAGCGGGTATTCAGCAATTTTTGTCTGTGCTTTGCACCAGCATAATTTTTGTTTACATTATAGTGGTTCTGAATATCCACAAGTTTCAGTATTTTATTATAATTCCTTAAAAATATTGACGAGGCCAATATAGAAAAATTGTCTAAAGGTTTATTTTCAGTGCTCTGGGAATTGTTTTATATGGACAGTTTTATGAAATAGCCTTCTTTACAAAATAGAGGACTTTGTATCATCAATTTTTAGTTAAACTAAAACTCTGAAATTCTCCTAAAATTTGTAATTTCGTTTTGATGTGATCGATAAAAATCGAGTAGTTTCTAATGGGATGAATAAAGATTTCAAGAGTTTTGAAAATCTGATATGGAAGAGCAAAGATCACTTATATGAATTTGTGATAGTTAGAGTGAAGGGTAAGCTAGATCAGGGGTTAAAGAAATAGAAAGTTATCTGTTAAAAGAATTTCTGTCTATCGCTCCAATATAAGTGATTTGATACATTTCATGATACCTTAATATAGTATAATATTAGAAAATTATTTTGTTTCTGGCATTAACTTTTTTCTTTAATTCACTTGATAGCATCCCTCTGTACATAAAATAATAATCCAGCATCCTTTAGAGATTTCTGCAGTTGAATAAGGCCAGTAGATTTCGAATTCAATGTTCTGAATGGTAAAAATTTGGGGGATTTCACAAGAAATCATTCGAAGGCTTTCTGTTATAAAAATAATTTACTTCTCTGATTAAGACGTGCACTTTTCCTTTATTACATTTAGCAGGGGAAAATCAAAAAGAGGAAACAGCATCTATTTATACTTCCAATCAACCAACTAAAATCCCACTCGATTAAGAGTCTAGGTATTCAGCCTTAAATATTTTTTCAGATCTTTCACCATAAGCAAAGATTAAAGTCACCTATGTGGAGAGGGTTACTTTTCCTATTATATAATATTCCTTTGCATTATTTTAATCTTTAGTTTATTAAATTCTTTCTAATCGCATTTCTTGAAACTTGTACAAACTCAGTAGTAGAGCACGTGACGGAGAAATAAGATTGGGCGCAATATTTCCAGGTCCGTAGCCTGGGTTCAAACCGCAAACCTTTTGTATGATAACCTGCTCATTTAACAACTCGGCTACTACTATATATTAAACATAGCAATAACTGTTAATGTTATGATTACTATAGGTCACTCTCTATGATAACAAAATATCTTACTGATCTTACTGGTTTCTAGCTCATTTATTGATTTTAGACATCTTTTTGAAGCAATTAACCACATTGCTACACAATGTTTATTTGTAAGTCCTGTACTGTTGTTGGTTTTTTGAATAAATAGTCTCCGCTATTGGACTTCAAGAAATAAGTATGCAGAGAATTTTCATTTTGCTGCCAAAGTTGCATTTAACCACTAATACTGTTTGGATCTTTCTGAAGTCATTGTGGCATACTTTTCTAGCAGATTGTAGTCCCTGTACTAGCCCAGAGGTATAAAAGTCTACTGCAGGTCTTTACAGTTCTTATCAAATAAAATCAAGCACCAAATAATCAAGGTTTATTTGCTACAAGTTTAGGTGCAAACAAACAGGTGAAAATTCACACTTTCTAATTGCTGGGGTTTTTTGGTTCAAAACTTGGTATAAAGGTTGGAGAGCATGATTTTTTTCAACCTTTTCCGTTTTTCCATTATCAATCACCAAACACTTAATTAAGGTAAAAAATGTTTTGGCCCAGTACTTCTTTCATAAATTTATTTTCTTCATTTCTGAGAAAAATAAATTATTACTACTATTATTATTAATTATTTATAATTTCTATAATTTTTTCAATATTACTTTTTCTCAAGACAATTTATCATCCTTACAAAAGATATCAGGAGATCTTGCTTATGGAGAAGGAGAAAAAAGGAGCAGAAAGAAATTACATTCTAAGGAATTAATATCAGAGGGTAGCAGTAAATAGTTAACTGAATGAGAACACCACTAGCATGCAATTATTGAAAAAAGGCTACCGGGATAAGATTTCTTGTTAGCAATGATAATCTTTAGAAAAATATAATACAGACATCTAGTATATTTTCCAAACCTTTGCTAGGTAATTGGAATACAAAAAAGTTCAGCTAGTTTAGAAAACTATGTTTCATACCAATGTGAAACTATTTCTTTGAACACAAAGAAATGGTGCTTCCTTATTGGTTGGTAAGTTTGATAAGGCTATGCTTGGGTTTTCTTAGAAGAATAAATCTGCATTAAGCCTAGTGATGGAAAGTTTAGCAAAAGATACGTGCATTACAATGGCCAAGAAAACAGATAGGTCCACGGTTTATACAACTAAAAGGTAATGAAAAATACCGAAATATAAAAAGGTTAAAATAGATTATCATAAAAAGATAATAATTGAATTCCGCTAAATGACACTCAGCTTGCTAGATTCTCTGATATTATTAGTGTCTTTGTTGGAAACCCTATATCAAAGCTATTGCCAAGTCAGCTTTCATGAAATTTGACTGTGTTTATCAGACTTGAAAGTTCCTCTCTCAATAATACATTTTATACCTTGACTGCCAGAACCACCCTGCGTTGTTCGGGTAAAAAAGTGCAGTTTATTAGGCTGAAAAGGCCCTATCAAGATAATTGTAAGGTATTGCTCGATTAGAAATGTAATGGTAGACCATTTCAGTTCAAAGAGCTGCAACTACCTTGACACTTGAGGTGTGGTATAGAAATAATAGATAATTTCAACTCTGGTAATCTTACGAAAGATAACGTTAGAACTTCAAATAAAAAATGCTATGGCAATACATTGGCAAAAAAGAAGAAGATTAAGACACAAACAAAAAAGAAAGTCCTCCCTGGCGAGGAATAAAACCATGGTCTCCCGCCTGACAGGCGGGGATACGGTTCACTATACTACCGAGGACTTGTGCAGTCAAAGAAATTACTTTATAGTAAATAAACTTTCTTAATTTCAAAAATTTTCACTTACTTTTCATCTAAAAACAAAAGATAACTTTGGATCTTTTTGCGTTACAACGGCGTTCTTACTACTAATACTGTCAACTTGCAAGATTGGTTTATACAAAAAAACTGTCTTGATTTTTAAATAAGTTCTTTCAAAATAAATTTTAGGGTTAACCCATATAGTTCACTCTGGGAAGTAGTAGCCAAAATTACGATATTTTTCAACAGCAAATTAACGTAAAGGAAAATTTAACAAGAGTTCGAAATCTTCCCATCATCATCGTTCGAAATGATGGAAAGAGTTCGAAATCTTCCCATCATGTTGTAACCAATCTGATTGGTCACACACTGTAGTTGATCTGTATTTTCTGATCATTGATTTATTTACTACACTGTTTCTTTTCTTTTATTCATAGGAATAAACAATATTTGCAAACAATTATAATCAGGACACTTGTTATAAATAATATCTGATTTTATATCATCATCGTGCCCACCATTTTATTCCCACAAATAAAGTTAAATAATTGCATCTTATGTCTTGCAATGTTATTTTCGATTACAGATACGATATCCTAAGTTATTGAAGTTGCTGGTATTTTTGTTGATTTTTGCAGAGCTATCGAAGGAATCTCTTACAACAGATATAAAAACAACCATTTTTGTTACATTAATCTTAATTACGAATACTAGCCGGATATTATGCTATTCTTCTGTAGAAAAGCAATAACAACATTAGTAATAATAATGGTAATAAAAATAATAATTACAACATGTCTTTTTGTGCCTATTTATTGTTGTTTTTGTCACCAAACAGGGCAACAACAGATATCCAGTCTGAATTTAATGCTGGAATACCAGACTTAGTACTAGTACAGTTATCAGTTATTATCAGTTGTCATCAGTTATTATAGTTATTATCAGTTGTCAGTTATCAGGCTAGGAGTGGGGAGTGAGTTGTTGTCATACAACAGCAACCGCATGAGTAATGTGCTTTTCCTCATTGGTTGTGAGGCGCCACTTGCAAAATTAAAGTGATGTTGGCACTTGAATTTGATTTTCTATTTTATCTCACTCTTGTTTCTACAGTACTTGTGCCTGCATTCAACTTTCTTGGCTTGTTACTGGGTGCTGAATGTGGGTCTTTTCAGCCATCCATCAGTAGATGATGTATAACCACTCGATAATAATAATAATAATAATAATAATAATAATAATAATGATGCTGATGATGATAATTTTGTCGTCGCCATTATCACTTTTTGTGACAAAAATATCTATTTTCTCCTCGAATATTTTGGTTAAGCTATTTCATCATTATCTCTCATCAGCATCGTCGTGGCTATTTTTGAAAAAAACTGGGCTTGAATTGTAGATGACACTTGGCATGGGAAAACCTGAAAGTCAAATAATACTGATTCCAACCGACCATGACATGTGATTTGTTTTTATAGCAAATACTAACTTGAGCTTTTTTTTTTCGCAATCAAATTTATGCCTGTAAAAGCCTTGGTTTGAAACTGGACCTTTTGGATGCTTTCTCATTTCTCTGATACATACATAAATACATACATACATACATACATACATACATAAGTTCTTAACCCAATAGCCCTGACGGGACTCTAGGGCACTGACTTTACATACAAGTCAGTTTGACAAACTAAAACTTTTTCTCAGTGCATTCCCGGAGAAATGTCTCTAAAGAGTTTCCCTTTTTTACTTCTTTCACTATCACATTTTCCAGCACTGTCTTATCACGGTTGATTGGATGTTGAAAAAAGCTATATTATCCCAACTCGCACTCGTAGGTTTTTAACATTACGTTAATAATAGGTAAGAGAATCTAAACATTTAGAAAATTTTAATCAGTAGAAGGTAGTGTTAATATTTGTCTTTCTTGCATCTATTAAATGTATTAAATTGTTACCTAATGAACAACGTTGATTACTCGTTATATATGTTTATTTCTTGTTTGTAGGGAAAATTTATTTTTAGTACCTTTAGTTAACACCTTATTCCAATTCCATTTACTTTACCTTTAGAAAGTTCCACGTATAAACGAATTGCTCCTTATTCTGCGTAATGCTTACGTGGGTGATATCAAACTGAGATCATTGTTACGAAATGAGCTGGATTTTTCCTTTAGTCCAGCCCTAGTGTGTGTAAAACAGTTCAGCTTCGAGGATAATTTCTGAGACAATATATGTTTATTCCTTGCTGACGCCATGTCTGCTGCTTTCTACATTACTACTGACAACAGCCCAGACACTGAAAACCTTTACCCTGTTCTATGAAATATGTTATGTAGCATTCACCCCTATAAATTGTACAATATGAAATTATCCATAAAATAGCTATAGATTAAAACAGATGACCTAATAAGGCAATCAAATAATTCAATATGGATTTTCTCTCCTACATTGGCAGATCATTTGAATTTTTAAATGAGCAGTATTAACCTAGGTACAAATTTCTTAAAATTGGTTATTCAGTCACTATATTAAGCACTAAGTTCCATCTTCACCTTAAATATTAGGGATCAATCCAAACCAATCACGACTTTGTGTTTCTTGCCTTATGCAACGATAGTAGGCTGTATATTTTTAATAGAAACTGGTTACTATAGCCAGGGTTAACCTTTGATTCTCCTCGTGAGTAAGTAGCCTTAAACCATCTTATTATATGCTGTCTGCTTTATCTGCCTGTCATTCTGAAAAAGAGCTCTGTGTACATTAATTTTATTAATCGAGCTTTCTTTTACTTTCAGTTATCTTAACCCAGTAGATTTTTAAAAATTCTTTGACAGAATTTCACTTGCTTCAATGCGAACTGTTATATCTTTTGATTAAATCTATCACACCTATAAAAATATTTAAGTAAATTTAATAGTATTGTATTTTAAATCCACTCTTGATGTCCACGTTTTTATATCAACGTTACCTAGAGGGTATCTACTGTAAATTTCGCTCTGTTTTTCATTTTCTGTTTCTTCTGTATACATTTTCTTGGGAAAAATCCTTTTTGAGAAGTTTTTGTATTCATGTTTACATGTGGTTATGAATATGTAGTTGGATTTCATTATTTTTTTTAATGTTTTTTTTAATGTTTACATGCAAAGTATAATGCCTCTAAAGGGTACGGAAATGTCAAGAAATGACAGAAGGGAAAAAAAGGAGTTCAATATATGAAATTATGTTCTGTCAAATTCGAGAAATATATTTCGGAAAACATTCCCATCATCAGTCCATCTTGTTTTAATAATTGTATTGACTATGAATAACAACAACAAACGTCAAATCAATAACAAAGAACGAATATGAAACTGAAAATGCAATGTGGAAGAATTTCATCGAAAAAAAAAAAGATTTCAAAAAAAATTCATGTTGTTGATGTTTTTATTTTGCTTTTTACTGTTTGACATCACCTAATTCAACATTCTTAATTCTACTCCAGTTGGGGCAACTTATGCTGCCAATGTTCAAGTACTTCACAGATAGTGAAATGATTTTCAATGTCTAGGTGATTATCTTGATAGCTGGTAAATCAATTATATTTCCACTAGATTATTGGCTTTGTTTCATAAAGTTAGCTAAATAATATGACTCATGGTATTACTGACTTATTTGAATTTACACACTCAAAACTTGCAATATCCTATTAAATGCACTTGGGTTTTTTTTCTGACACAGATATCACCTACTGTTAGTTCTAATAAGGGCAGTTTTCACTCAGAGAGTGGCATCATACTGCCACCTATATTATTCTCAGAGTGGAACACCCCTTTTTCTTTCTCAATTATTGGTCATATTTTGTTTTCGTCCCTTTTTCGTCCTAACTCTGATTTTAGAAAGTAGTGTATCTCCACATTTCGATTGGCCTCCTTTTTCATCTTCCTTATTACTTGAGATTATCTCCTCTTTTGGTTTTTTATTCCCTAAATATTAATGACTATCTAGAGAGTGACCTGTAAACTGAACCAGTATACTCTCAGTTTATGTGAGAAATAATAATAAAGTCAGCTGAGCTCTACCTGTTACTAAAGTCACCATGCTATATTAGAGTAGTGACAAAAAGTCGACACACTAACGAATCTCGTTTGAGTGTGTTATGTACAATATTTAAAATTAACACTGTACCGGTTTTATTACTACATTAACAATCTCGGTAACATAAACCTCTATTAAATTCACCTTTATTTTCTGCAACATATCTCTTTTTCCTTGGGGCCCTGACATAGCATTTTCGCATAAATAATGTGAGTAACGCTATATGACTCTCCATCCATCGCTATTCTTACCATTGGGAACCTTTTCAAAAAAGTGATTGAAACTCTTACTAGGTGGTATTGAAAAACAGCAGCAGAACATGGTCAACCTACATTGCTTTTTAGTTTCCAAACTATAGAGCATTTTCTTGCGACAATGTCTATAACCGACTTATACCTCATCTCTTTTACTTAAACTGCATCTTTTTTTCAGTGATGGCATTTTAAACCTTTAATAACTTGCTTTTTACAATTAAATTGATGCCTACAAAACGAGGGTGATTCTTTTCATTCAACCTTAAAACACTAAGTTCGTGGTTTAGTGCAAACGGTATATTTAGCTTCTGTTTTTATCTACTTTCATTTCAACTTGGGATATTTCTTTAATCACTGGTGTACAAATTTCCCTGCATTCGGATCTTTGATAGATATTTTACTTACAGAAAATATATGAAGTGGTAGGAAACCAATTATTTCATAGTATAAAAATGAATAGTAGTCTTGATTTTTAAAGCTTGTAATTGACTTTTAAATTTTATACACCGTTGAATAAATACCATTTTAAACGATTAGGTGCTTTAGATGCAAGAGCTTTATCATGTCACGAGTCGTAAGCTTTTTCAGAGCTCGGAAAAAGCTTACGACCCATGGCATGATAAAGCTCTTACATCTGTGGCTTCCTCTGAGTCCATAAAGTTCAGAATTTTCAAGATTAGGTGCTTGATAACCATTTGATAATGTGTGACAGTTACATCTAAGACTTGTGTCCTCTACTAGAAAATGTTTTTTTGATGTTCTACTGTATAGAAAAATTTAAGTTCTTTATGAAAATAATTTAGTTCTCATCTGATTAGAAGAACCATTTTTCTTGCCTATAAATTACTTCACAAGCTTCTGTTAACATTCAAGGGCTTCTCAATTAAAGCACTTAAAAGTTTTGATTTTTTAGATATTTTTGTTATTGTAAATAACAGGAGAATTTCAAACAAATGTAACGTGAACAAGATTATTTCATTGTTTAGTGAATCGTCAAGAAAAAGACGTCAATTATTTTCACTAATGATATTTCACATAAAAAATAACGTTAATAATATTCATTTTCGAGGTATTCAGGCATTGGAACAGAAAACTAAATATACTTTTTTAATTGGAACTCTGGTACTAAGAAAAGAACCTCTAAGATCAACAGGGTTTTTTCAACCCGGTATACCTTATCCGTCTTATCGGCAGGTACGTTTATTTTTATGGCTAGGAACCATGGAGAGCATTAATAAAGATACTAAGTATATGGAACTGTGCATGAAAGGTGGAAAGAAGGTTAAGCCAAGAGATAAAAGTTGACCTTAGCCTTTCAAGTCAAAGGCTGCAGGAGAGTATTCAGAGGCCAAAGAGTTCCATAATCTAGCCTTCCGATCAAAGAACTTCCACTCATAGCAAGATTTATTACAATGAGGAGCAACAACTTTATAAGTATGGAGACATCCAGAGAAATGAGTCACACGAGTTGCAACAAGTTGAGCTGGGTCCTTTGGTTTTCACAGAATCCTCCTTAATGTAAATGTAGTGAAGAAGGAGCATTGAATGTTGTGTTGTCAGAGAGTTCGTTTTAGGTGCTCACTGGTGTTCATCACGTAAGCCAGACGTATACTTTTCAGACGTTCCTTATTTTCATGATTAGATCCAGTGGTTCTGTGTAAGATTCTCTGAGCTTCCTTAGCATGGCATCCATTGGATAAGAGAACCTTCTGAAGGTGTCTTTCTTCTTTTCTAAGGTCATATGGGCTGAAAATAACGTTTCTTGCTCTTCCAAGCAGAGTGATGATGACACAATTAGGAGCTGAGATTGGATGGTGTGATCTATATTTAAAATTTGATGTTAACACAAATGTGTAACAACAAAAATATGTTTGTTGATATGCTTGGATGCTACGTTCCCTGAAGATCAACATAGCATTTATACCTGTCATTATGAACAATAAATCAGAAAAAGCAGGAATTTTCATGAACTAACAAATCGCAATCTTCAGCCGTATTTTTTCTTATTGTCTGGATAGTTGTATTTATACTCTACGCTATTTTATACACCTTAAAATTTACGAAACGCGTAAGTTTCAGAAATAAAACCTGAAAATAATGAATTTTTAAAGCTTTATTCTTTGCTATGAGCATTTTGAATTGTCTGCTTTATTTTAACATGCAAATGCTTACCGTGCATGAAAAGTATGGTGCAAGATTAAAGGAAACATTGAGAAATAATGACAATTTGTATACAATATATGACTGGTTATATCCGTATCATGACTGGATTTGAATTTTAAGGAAAAATGAGAAGATTTTCCTATTTAGAGCAGTAGAGGAAACTAAATGATAATTCATTACAATAAAGTAAAATACATTTGAGGCTTGTTAACTTTAAGATTGACATTGCTCTTTCAATAGCTTTTCGAGCATTCGATTTTAATTTTGATAAAATTTTATTTAACCTCTATAGGATTTCATTCTATACCTTCGTTACACAGCCCTTCATAATAACCGTCAATTGACTTAATACGATCTTTGCTCATTATCTGTTTTTCTCCATACCCCTTTAAGTGGCCTCATATACACTGCTACGTGTCCGAATGTAAGTCACATAACAGTCCAATATCCTTTCTCTATTATGCAAAGACAGTCTACTTCTTAAGCATGCTTGTTTGAAATCCTATTGTTTTTTATTGCCAATCCTATTCTTCTATTAACCCCAGTATTAAATTTTGATCATCAGCTGTAAGACCCCCAACACAACAGCACAAACAAGAAAATAATCAGATTGTGACTAATGCATCAAAACAACATTTTGCTTCTGAGATCCTATTTTAATTTTTCTTATGCACTCATTTTCTTACAGTTGTTTTCGTTCCATTCCAGATTTGTACTATCCACTGAATTATGAATTATGATTTTTTCCGGAACCTTTTAATATTACTGAGAGGCTAATTCATAAATTTGAAATTTAGGTGTTGATATGAAGCTATCTGAATGCAAAGTCCCAGTAGTATGACAGGAAAACCATGTTAAGTTGATGTTTACTTTATGTTTAGGCTGAAGCTGGAATACTTTGATGTTTGCAGAAAATAGATTTATCATTTGTGTCAAAGTTACAAGGAATAATATCAAAATCTGAATTTTTCATTCTCGTGTTCTCCTCCAATTTTTAACTGCGCATCATTTTGTAATATGCGACAAAAATGTGTCGTCTCTGTAACTCATTAAATTACAGGGTTAAATTACTACAAGAAGTAACCTCTTTTAAATCTGTCTGATTATAAACAAGGCTATGAATTTTCAGATGTTGGACAGATTATACAATTTATCCTCTTGCATTGATGGCACAATAAAATGTATTTTCTTTTTTGACTAAATTCTTGCATCCATAAAATATGATATTTTAGGTTATTTTTTTCAAAACAAAAGTGAAATTTCAATTTCTAAAAAAGACACAAGAATAAAATGAAATATTAAACATACATCATAACGTAAAATAGTATTTTTTCAAACCGGAGAGTAAAAGAAATGATGAGACAGTCATTTAGGTTAAACAGTCATGAAGATTAGACCGATCTAAAAAAACTATAAATGGCATTTTCATAAATTTAGTAGCGTGGTTACAGCAAATAAATTTCAGTTTACTTAAGAAATTCTGAAACCCAAGTTTATACGAAATATTTAAAATGATCATTTTAAAAGTAATTTTGTAAAAAGCACCTACCCATAATTTTCACAGGATAGTTTTACCTTGTTTTGTATTAAGTATAGGCTTTAAATATTTTTCTTCGTTAGGTAGGTATGGTATGATCTATTAAAGCTCCTTAATGTTGCTTCTACAGAATATTATATTTTTTTATTCTTAGAAACCCATACAACTGCCCATGCGACTGTTCTTTACAGTAGAATTTAGTCGCATTAAAATGCTTCATAGTATCAATCGAAAGAGCCGTAAAGCGACAAGAGATTTACCTAAGCATTACTTATAAATATAGAATATTAATTAAAATTCGAGAAAGATTAACATAGGTAAAGTAATCTTTGAAAAGATAGCCGTTTAAATTAAAGGAAAATAAGAGTGCTTAAAAATGATTTAAATTACTATGAATTCGAGACAACACCTAAACTCTGTAGCTCATTTTTGGCACAAAAATTATATTATTCATTATTCTGTTAATTTGAATTTTAAACAGTATTGTGTCTTATCTCCTCCTCAATAGGAATTTTGCATCTGAGCTGAAAAATTGGTCTCTTAAGGAAGCAAATATATTATAGATATTTAAGCATTTATCAAACAAATAAATGCTTTGTTTGGCGAATTTTTGTTTGATGTTTGACGTACTATGTAATATTTGTTTGCTTCTCCTTACTTTATATCTACCCATCTATCTATCTATCTATCTATTTATCTATCTGTATTATATATTATATATTATATATTATATATTATATATTATATATTATATATTATATATTATATATTATATATTATATATTATATATTATATATTATATATTATATATTATATATTATATATTATATATTATATATTATATATTATATATTATATATTATATATTATAAATATTTTATTATATATATATATATCCTTCCTGAAGTAACCAGTTTTTCAGCTAATAAAGATATGGTAAAAAACTTTGTGTGATATATATAATATGGACATGAACCTGTCTTGGAGTTTAATGGAAAAGCATAAGACATTAGGAGTCACAATGAAACTATACTGATATTAGTTAAATGTTTAGTCTTCATTGGTTGAAATAAATAAGGGTTACTTTTATGTGTGATATGAAGTTAAAGTTGAAAAAACAGGTTTCCTATTTTTTTCTTTGAAAGAGCGCAAAGAGGCAGGGTAGTTTTTGTGGTAATTTGTATTGATTGCTTTCGGTTGGCGAGTAAATACCAGCTGGTTTTTTGTTTAATTTCCGCTTTGCTATGTTGTCACAATGACGTCAGTACGGCTAACCTTATTAAAAACTTCATTTCATAATAACTGGCCACAACTTTCACAAGACAAAAGAAAAGGAAGATATTACAGAGAGCATCAGAGTAATACTAAAAACGGTCTGAATTTTAATTAACTGAGGTTATAACAACTGTGACGTTACTTTGACTCCAAGTTTTAAGACACGTGGTGAATAAATTAGAGAATGGTTTCCGATCATTATATCTACAGATAAAGTTTTGCCCAGGCATACGAATGCTGTACACAGACCAAAACCTTAGTGCATTGAACACATAGAAACTAGAGTCTTTAGTGGCCAAGTTCTCATAATAACATACACATAGATGAATTAAGTCCTTTTGTTTTAGGAAAATTGGAAAGAAAATTCTACGTTAGATTTTCTGATTAGCCCTTTTTATTAGCTTGACGATCAATATCATATCAAATAAGGCCATGGTGCCTTCATGAGTACTTTTTTCAATAAGATACTCCTTTGTCTTTGGAAATTTGAACATGATTCTTTATGGGCACTAAATTCAATCGTAAGTTCCCTTTAAGTATATAATACCTGAAAGAATATTTAGTAACACCTTAAAAATATTAGTGAAGTGAAAAAAATGTTTCGTTACACTTAAATGCCTGCTTCTTCGCACTTCGTACGTACTACTTCTCTCGAAAGTCAAGTGAAAGTAGTACAAAAATGATAAATAGTAGAATTCATCCCTAATTTAAAAGTAGAATTTAACCGAAGTATTAAAGGACAAGACACGCCAATTTCCATTAATCTCAGAAATATAGGCACTCGAGTAAAACATTAATTTAGAGTTTGAAGAAAGCTATTGTAATTACCAAATAGCGTTTATTATTTAAAATATTGTTTTATTCGATCAGGATACTTCTGTTGGAAATTTAAATAACTGACAAGATTTAAAGAACATTAAAAGGAAAACAATAAGAAAATTTTACTGTTTTTAAGATGATTAAGATGGATAAGAACTAGCAACTATGGCCTTTTTGTGCATTTTCCCCACTGTCTGGTTTATAAGAGCTGATAGATCAGTTGTGGTTGTCTTCTGAGTATGTATATATAAATGCATGTATGTTTTATATGTGTATGTATGTATGTATGTATGTATCTATATATGTATGTGTATGTATATTTATATGTTTGTAGGTAAATATGTGTAAAAGTATGTATATATGTATGTATGTATGTATGTAAATGTGTTTGTATGTTTGTATGTTTGTATGTTCATATGTTCGTATATTCGTATTTTCGTATTTTCGTATGTTCGTATGTTTGTATGTTTGTATGTTTGTGTGTTTGTATGTTTGTATGATACTGCAGTCCTTGAAATATCGAACAGAACCAACATTGAAACGTAGATCATCCAGAGTAAGATGCTCGGGGCTGGACACCTTCTCAGGATGGAAGATGAAGGGCACCCTAAACGAAACTGGAGAAATAATTACGTCAATATACCCTATGAAATCTCTACCCTTGCTGTTCATGCAATTGTTCCAGGTTACGTTACTAAAATCACTCTATAAACCTAAGCTCAAAAACCTTTTCCAGAGAGTTTAGATTGACAAATAAATACGACCGGCAGGATGTTAAAGAATATGAATTTTTTATTACTGACTAGCTGTGTTTATTGGAAAAATCTTTAGAAGGTTGAGGCTTAATAGTATCATGAGAAATATGGGGCTTCATATTTATTTTTCACTAGAAGATAACTGGACGTGCACAAACATATGTTGGCTTCATTGGTCATTCCATTTTGGTATGTGATAGAGATTTGATGCGATGAAATTGGTATAAGTCAACATTTAATAAACTGCAATATTTGCTAATACTCTATAAAACTTTGTCCCAACAATATTTGTCTATTGGTGACCAATTAAGTCAAGTTTTATTTCAAAATATAAGACGATTAACTTGATAATAATCTCTTTTTCTGGAACCATTGCTGAAAAGAATGTATGGTCAACAAAACGCTAAAATATTAGTGGACGAAATCCGTCCAGCTTTTTTCAGTAATAAATACAATGCTCAGCTATTCAGCTTGTGGCTCAGGTAGTTCACACAGTGATCTTCAAGATATACCTGTATTGGTCTGAGGGCTACCCATTTTATCTATTAAGACTTTGCAAAGCTCAGCTGGATTTCTATGGCAGGGATTTTTTGTGATAACAAATATAACTAGCATTTTATTGAGAAATCGAAATTAAGAGGGGTCATAGCTTAATGGTTAGGGTCGTTGTAGTATCACCGAAAGGTTTAGGGCGGGATCCCTTTAAACCCGACAAAACATTGTGGAATTTCACAAAAAAGCCATTTTTCGGCATCATAAGAGCATCCAAGCAACAAACCTCTCACTTCTCCAATAGATTCCCTCAGAAAGGAACCATCAGAGGCAAGTACTAGAAGTAGAGGCCCCAAGTGAAAAAGGAATCCGATGGGCTTTCGATTAACCCCAACTAATTACTGCTCATGGTACCACATAGGTAATTTTAACCTTTTATACAATAGTTAATTACTGTCTCTTNGCTCAGGTAGTTCACACAGTGATCTTCAAGATATACCTGTATTGGTCTGAGGGCTACCCATTTTATCTATTAAGACTTTGCAAAGCTCAGCTGGATTTCTATGGCAGGGATTTTTTGTGATAACAAATATAACTAGCATTTTATTGAGAAATCGAAATTAAGAGGGGTCATAGCTTAATGGTTAGGGTCGTTGTAGTATCACCAAAAGGTTTAGGGCGGGATCCCTTTAAACCCGACAAAACATTGTGGAATTTCACAAAAAAGCCATTTTTCGGCATCATAAGAGCATCCAAGCAACAAACCTCTCACTTCTCCAATAGATTCCCTCAGAAAGGAACCATCAGAGGCAAGTACTAGAAGTAGAGGCCCCAAGTGAAAAAGGAATCCGATGGGCTTTCGATTGACCCCAACTAATTACTGCTCATGGTATCACATAGGTAATTTTAACGTTTTATACAATAGGTAATTATAACGTATTATGCTTCTGTGACAATATTTGGTAAACAGAAACAAAAGTAAACAATAATTAGGTAATATTTTCAAAAGTTCATAAATTTTGTTTGTCCATTGAAAAAAACTTTAATATCATGCAACTGTTAAGCAGGTTTTTTAATACTACTACTATTACTACTACTGCTACTACTACTACTTCTTCTACTACTACTACTACTACTATTACTATTACTACTACTTCTTCTATTACTACTACTACTACTACTACTACTACTACTACTACTACTACTAATAATAATATCAGACCAGGAGTGGGAAGTGCTGTGGTCATAAGTTGTTGTCATACAACAACAACCGCTTGAGCAATGTGCCTTTCCTCACTGATTGTGGGGCGGCACTTGCAAGGTTGAAGTGATGTTGCCATTTTGATTTGGTTTCTATTTATCTCACTCTTAACGCTGCAGTACATGTGCCTGCATTCAGCTTACCTGGCTTGTTGCTGGGCGCTGAATGCGGGTTTTTCACCCATCCACCAATAAATGGTGTGTAACCACTCGATAATAATAATAATAATAATAATAATAATAATAATAGTAAAGATGATAATATTCTGCAAGATAACTTGGCAAGGAAAGTTTTTGAGATTTGAGGAGACTTGTTGTCACCAAACCTCAAGAGAAAAGTACTCTACTGACACTATACTGACATTCTACTGACTTCTACTTATTTAATCGTTAATTCATTGAATTTCTTCCCTCTCCCAATTCGATCTCTGAAACATGTACAAATTCAGTAGTTTACCACTTTTAACGAAGGAACAAATTGGCCACAATGCTCCCAGGGGTGGGGCCAAGGTGCGAACTGCCAACCTCTTGCATGGTAATCTTGAGTTTACAATTCTGCGACTATTGCACTCTTTATTGGTTTATAAATTCTACAGCTGGCGTAATAAGTTTAGGAAAACAAAAGCTTTCTCGAGAAACAGCTTCGAGATAAGCCAAAGGATTGCAACAAAAAGTATTTATTTACCCTGTCAATAAATGATCGATAAGAAATTTACTAATTTATCCTTTTGGACAAATAATAAATCGTATTTTCCGGAATAAAAGGAGTACAGAGAGAGCCATATTTTCCGTGGCGAAAGGAATTCGTTGAGCTGTAAACTGTGAAATTGTTAGTGAACGTAAGTATACAGATAAATGCATATATTACTCCCTTTTAACTTACTCCCTCTCTGTCTTATTTGGAACGGACGGTTCCTTAAAATGGGAATTGCTAAGAGCAATAAGAAACGTCTTACCAGATACCCTCTGTGACTCGTACCCAAAGCTTTTTGAGGTACCTAAGTTACCCTAGTCAGTAAAGGTACGTCAGAACATTACGGCTGTCTTACCTTAACATTGAACGTTTTTGTGGGAAGAGGTACAGAATGCTTGGATCACTCCTCCACTGTGACAGGTCTGTGGCTGCACGACCTGCTGAATTCCATGTCTTCTAGCCAGCACCGTTCCGCTTCACCACACCATTCTTCCCCAGGCTATCTTTCAGTGACCTTTCTTCCTTCATTCTTTCGGTGTCCATCTGAAAGCCACAGCACAGTCATACAGCGGGGCCATTCACAATACAGGGCCGATCCAGTTCAATCTCCGTCTTTTCACTTCCTTGCTGATTCTCTCTTCCCTTGTCATCTCTATATCTGTCTTAATGGAGATGTGCTTCCCCCATTGGATCTTGAAAATTCTCCTTTGGCACTTGGTCTGGAAGTCGTCTAGTTTTTCATTCTCTCTTTTGGTCAGTTTTGACGTCGCGCATCCATATAGCACTACGGACAATACAAGGCTCTTAAAAAGGGAGGCCAAGGAAAACGTCGAGTGCTAAAACCGTTTATGAATACAGCGGATGGACAAGGATCGTATCTAGTCATGAATGACCTTATCAATGATAAAGTAACAATACAAAAATTTATGCTTTTCCCTATTTCTATCTTCAAATGCTATAAAAATAAAGCGATAGACTGGTACAACATATAGAAAAGTCGTGAGAGTGTGGTCTTTTTGATGTGGAATTCTTGTTGTGTGGAAAACGTCCTATCTGCATTGAATTTGAATGAACTGTCTACTGATAGGGATCTAAGGAAAGAGGTATGCAATCAAGTGGAAGACCGAGCTAGAATAATGAGCTGAATAAGAAAGCATCTTTGATAGCCTGTTGTATATTTACTTCTATTCCATAATAATCTGATAATTGCAAAAATACATAAGCAAGTGACTTTCTACATACAAAACTGACATGGGATTAAGAAAAATAAACCCATTGACAAAAATAGTCCTTTGGCATTTTTAGTACTCAACGGTTTATTCCACTTACCAATTATTAAGCCATTTTCACAACTCTTGGCAATCAGTCCTCCAGCAGTGTCAAGGAGTACCAAATACTTAACTGTTGATCATCAAAAACGTAATTACAAGCTTTACACATTTACCCCTCCGTACAATCCATGCAGCCAACATCTACTCCTTATTGCAAACATAATTTTACCCTCCGAATTTTCAACTTTTCATGTATTTGTTGAACATTTATAAAACATGCAGCTCACAATCCTTGTCACAACTTACTGAACATTTGTTCTAGACTGTTTGTTGTAGGGTGTTCTGAAAATAACAAAGTTTTGACATGTACTAAGAAATGATAAAGGGTATGACTTAGACGACTGTTTTAATAACGGGTAAAAAAGCCTCGATTGATAGATACTTTGTTGTAAATACAACTGTCATTAAAGGAGCTTCTTTTGCTGAAATATCGGAAGCAATAATATCAAAATATCCAATTTTATCGTATTTTGATTAAAGAAGAAGATCATAAAATCTTCTTGCACTTTAAATCATTTAGTTCTAATATCGTGCGAAAACAATCACAGATATATGAAGAGACTCGTTTGAGCTAAATATATCTTATTGAATTCGTTAATCAACCAACGAGTCACAGTTTAAAAATTATATTTTTTGCTGCCATTCATGAATGGAGTAATAAATTGAGACAATGAAATAATGTTTTTTAAGAAAGAAAAAGCAATAGGTGTGAGTTTTTGGTCAAAAATGGAAGAGGATCTAAATGAAGCTGATAGAGTCCAGGAGCAACGAAAATATGGAGAAACAGTAAATACATGTAAAATAGAATAGCAGAAGTAAGAGAAGAAGTAAGACCAAAAGTGATGGAGATATTGGAGAAAGGAGCACAGAAGAGCTGATTGATCTCCGGAGAAATAAACACCTATGAATTTTAATCTTAGCTAAACCAAAGGCAACAAAAATATTGAAATGTTGGAAAATCACTACTGTGACATTAAACCCATTTACGTCACTGAAAATGCTCAGAATATTTAACAGATTGATAAAGGCGAGTAGCCAAGTATGTAGGAAAAAAATTCCGGTTTAAAAAGGCTGTGATGACAGAATAAGCATGTGGGTTTATGACAATGCTTAAAATTAGGAATCCGTAGCATGGACATTAAAGTTATGTTTTATAAAAATGTACAATTTTTAGCCTGATTTGATTTTATAGCGTTTGCAAACATTTAGTAGAGTCACTTGTGTAAAAATGATTCAAGTGTTGTGTGGACTGGAAAGATAAAAGACTGATTATAAGAAAATTTATTTCAGAAGGGAAGAGAAAAAATAAGTTATGAAAAATCTAAACAGTATTTTATTGGAAGAGATGTTAGACAACGATATTTCTCATCACTGCTTTTGTTCTGGAAATATGATGGCTAAGACAAATGAGACAAAAAAAAAGTAGGGAGTAAAATGATAAAGATATAAGGTTTGCTGGCGACCTACCTATGTCAATGTTAAAACTTGAGGAATGCGCTTTGAGAATTAACTGGAAAATTTGCCGAAAAAAAAATCAAGATGTTATGCAAATTGAAAAGTTTAAAAGGTTTAAATTCTTAAGACCAATAATTACTAATGATGGAAGATGAAAAAACAAAATAACCTTAATAAATTGGGTTGACAAAGATGTTTTCATAAAGACATGGGAGGTAGCAATATAGCGTACGACAAAAAAAAAGAACAATGTCTTATAGCAGACATAGGTCCGAGTGCAGCTTTATAGGGTCTAAAGCAGGTCATAGAGAAAAGAAGATACCAGAATGTATTTAATATTTAGAGCTAAAGAATAGCAAAGACAATCAACTGAAGAAAGAAGAGAACAAAATAGATTTGAGTTGAGAGAAGAGAAAAGAGGCTTGGTAAGCACAAATGTTGTGTAGTAGATTTGCTTGGTAAGTACAAATATTACGAAAGAGAAAAATTGTTTTGAACATATGTGACAAAAAAGCCAGGTAAAACATGTGATTAAATAAAGAATAGAGAAAAAAAGACTTTAAGGAAAGAAAAATATTGGTATGATAAACACAGTGAAAAAATCTCATGATGAAATAAAATCTTAATGAGATTCCATTAGACATAAGGAAAACATGCACATCTAACAACATTAAAAGGAAAATAAAATTGTATAGGTTTAAATTGTTTTGCTTGTTTCATGTTTAGAATTTTTACCTGAGGATGTAACGTTTGTTACGAAAAGCTTCGTATTTAAATAAATAACTAGATGTGTTTTATGGAAAATAATAAAGTTAGTTGGCTTTTTATATCAAAAATACATACATATATTTATTTTATTTATTTCTTAATATTTTTTTTTTGGTTTTAACGCTATTTTCCCCAGTAACTATGGCTCAGACGGTGCCACTCCTGGGGACTTGGATTTGGCAATGAGGAATTTCCTGGCCGAATNTGATTTGATTTTATAGCGTTTGCAAACATTTAGTAGAGTCACTTGTGTAAAAATGATTCAAGTGTTGTGTGGACTGGAAAGATAAAAGACTGATTATAAGAAAATTTATTTCAGAAGGGAAGAGAAAAAATAAGTTATGAAAAATCTAAACAGTATTTTATTGGAAGAGATGTTAGACAACGATATTTCTCATCACTGCTTTTGTTCTGGAAATATGATGGCTAAGACAAATGAGACCAAAAAAAAGTAGGGAGTAAAATGATAAAGATATAAGGTTTGCTGGCGACCTACCTATGTCAATGTTAAAACGTGAGGAATGCGCTTTGAGAATTAACTGGAAAATTTGCCGAAAAAAAAATCAAGATGTTATGCAAATTGAAAAGTTTAAAAGGTTTAAATTCTTAAGACTAATAATTACTAATGATGGAAGATGAAAAAACAAAATAACCTTAATAAATTGGGTTGACAAAGATGTTTTCATAAAGACATGGGAGGTAGCAATATAGCGTACGACAAAAAAAAAGAACAATGTCTTATAGCAGACATAGGTCCGAGTGCAGCTTTATAGGGTCTAAAGCAGGTCATAGAGAAAAGAAGATACCAGAATGTATTTAATATTTAGAGCTAAAGAATAGCAAAGACAATCAACTGAAGAAAGAAGAGAACAAAATAGATTTGAGTTGAGAGAAGAGAAAAGAGGCTTGGTAAGCACAAATGTTGTGTAGTAGATTTGCTTGGTAAGTACAAATATTACGAAAGAGAAAAATTGTTTTGAACATATGTGACAAAAAAGCCAGGTAAAACATGTGATTAAATAAAGAATAGAGAAAAAAAGACTTTAAGGAAAGAAAAATATTGGTATGATAAACACAGTGAAAAAATCTCATGATGAAATAAAATCTTAATGAGATTCCATTAGACATAAGGAAAACATGCACATCTAACAACATTAAAAGGAAAATAAAATTGTATAGGTTTAAATTGTTTTGCTTGTTTCATGTGTTAGGTTTTAGTATTCACCCTGTGTTCTCTTTTTCTCATATTGGGCTCAATTTGGTCTTAATTTCTATATTGTTTACCTAATTTGTCATACCATCCAGCATGATTGTTCTTCTCTCACTATCGAAATTTTAACTATTACTTTTTAGAATTTTACTGTAAATATGTCAATAAATTTTTGGATAGATAATTTTTACTCTTTGTTTTTATACATTTATATATATACATATATTATTTTCCATAAAACACATCTAGTTATTTATTTAAATACGAAGCTTTTCGTAACAAACGCTACATCCTCAGATGTAACCTTTGTTACGAAAAGCTTCGTATTTAAATAAATAACTAGATGTGTTTTATGGAAAATAATAAAGTTAGTTGGCTTTTTATATCAAAAATATATACATATATTTATTTTATTTATTTATTAATATTTTTTTTTGGTTTTAACGCTATTTTCCCCAGTAACTATGGCTCAGACGGTGCCACTCCTGGGGACTTGGATTTGGCAATGAGGAATTTCCTGGCCGAATACCCTTCCTGATGACAAGCAATAACTTTTTCTTTTGTGAAGTTCCCAATTCTCGTCGTACGGTAGGGGAAATCGAACCCGGAATCCAGTTGGTTTCTGTGCAAATGCACTAATCATTAAGCCACGTCTCTTCTCTTTTATTTGTTTTTATTTATTTGTTTATCGCCGTACATGAGTTGAAAGCATTCAATTTGTATTACATCTGCCATCTTTCATAAATATTAATGATAATAATATTGATGCTAATAATAATGATGATGATAAAGAGCAAAATATGGCATATAATGAAAACGCTGTGTATTAGGGACTTGACAATAAGCAGAAAACCAAGGAAAGATAGCACATAATGAAGACTGTTCAAACCGTTCCCAAAGGTGCGTTTTACTTCCATATCATTCTCATCTTCAGAGATCAAAAGTTTCATGGTAGCATCACTAAAAGATACACACATACGAGCATTTTTGTACGTAACCTGTACCAAGCAGCAGAATCAGTAAATATATTCATATTTATAGGTTTCTTGAACATAAAGAAATATCTTCTATGTAGGTGGCAGTAGAATCAAACCAAGTAACAATTATCTCAATACAAAACAAAAATTGACCCCGGAAATATTAAATATGTAAACTTTAGTTATCTTTCCAGAAAAAAAATTAGGTAATCCAATCATGTGTGTTTAGAACATCCAGGTCACGTGGACACATGCTGTGATAGAAAACCACATGGTAATACTCAATAAACTTCTTCAAAGGATGTCACAGCTGACCAGCACAAACGGAAGATCAGGGACGGAATAAAAGAGACGGTGCAAATAGTAATGTTAAGAGTCCTAAATTACTAATACAGAATAAGCATATTACAATGATAAATATCTAAATAACATACAGATAAATGTTATGTAAAAAAGGTACTTAAAGTTTTCTCTTCAACAAAGTTCTCTCCGGTCTGTCTCATCAGAGTTTCGTCTATGATTTTCTTAGTTCATGACTTGTCTTTCATAATCTTTGCCAGTCTCCGGCTTGAGTCGTTCTCATGGGCCGTCTCAGGTCGACTGGCTTCTAACTTCAGAGTTTCCCTTTTTATATCTTAAACAAACTTGGCAAGTTTAGCATATGAGGTAATCTTTCCTCAAGGACATGCCTAGATCAGCAAGATCATAGGTAATGATGTAATCTCTTAACTTGCCTGGTCATTCAATCTCAATTAGGTTACCATGACANGTAGGATTAAGATGTATAATATCAGAATGATTAGAAGTAATAGTAAGAGAAGGATGAGGATTGAGAGCAAAAGTATAAATAGTGTGTGTAGTAGTAAAAGGAGTAGAATGAGTAAGGGTAGAAGAAAGGAGAAAAGGAAAAGTGGTAAAAGGAGAAAGAATAGTAGTAGGAGGAAGGGTAGTAGTAGTAATAGAAAGGAGAGTAGAAGAGGGATGAAGGAAAGAAGGAAAGAGAGGTAGAGGTAGAGAAAGAGAGAGAGAGAGAGAGGGGGGGATGGTGAGAGAGAGTGAGAGAGAGAGATAGTTAGAGAGAGAGAGAGAGAGAGAGAGAGAGAGAGAGAGGGGGGGTAGGGGAGAGAGAGAGAGAGAGAGAGAGAGAGAGAGAGAGAGAGGGGGGTAGGGGAGAGAGAGAAATATATATATATTTCAACTGCACCTGTTTAACCAAAGTGTTTGTACTAAATTAAAATTAAAATTAAATTAAATTAAATTTAAATACACAGCAGCAATATTATCATTTCACTACCAGGATACTCAAACTTTAGGGAAAAATGACATTTTCCAACCAGAAGATTAGGAATACAAATTAAAAAATGAAAATGTTTTGAAAAGTTTTTATTGGTTGACGGAAGCTGTGGCTGCTTAAGATGCAACAAAATTCGGCATGAGGGAGGCAAAGAATTAAGAAATTTTAGAAGTTAAGCGAAATATTTTAGACGAGACCGGGGAAAGTTGTAAAGAGCTGCGTAAAAATATAAAACTGAAAAATATTTATTATTATTATTATCATTATCAATATTTATACAGTATAAAACATTTCAATGCTACTTGAATTGCTATTAATATGTGTCCTGTTGACTACTCTCTGAGCAAAAGATTGTTTTTACCTATGTCTTTAAATATGGTCTTGTTTCCTTAACTTGACACCATAATCAGGAACGGATAGCTCGATTTCGAGCATTCGTGGCTCTCTTCACCAGTTCTCTCCAGATTTTCCGGTCTTGGGCAACTCTTGTTGCTTCTGCCATTGTCAATCCACAAAGGCCTCACTTTGCAATAACCATGCCCGTAAGAAGAGTTTTTTTCCAGACTGCCATGCATAAATATGTGACCTATGAAGGATTGCTGGGATGCTTGTATTGTGTTTAACAAGTGATCTTTGCAGTTGATCTTTTGCAATACCTAATCTTTAGTTACCCTGTCTGTCCAACTGATACGAAAAATTCTGCGATAATACCACAGTTCAAAGCTTTCCAGCCGTTTTCTGTTTGATGTCTTTAGGACCCAACATTCTGACCCATAAGTTAATTTGACACAGCAATTGTATAAACTATCTACAAAGAATGTTTTGACTTTATAACAATTACTTCTTGTGTAATAGCACAGTGTGTGACTTTATTAATTCAGTTTGAGATTCCAAAAGCTAGCCTTTCAAACTTACTGCAATAGAGACTATGCCAAACGACGACACCTTCCTTTTCAGAAAAGTCCAATCTGTTTACCTCTTGATCAGTATGGTTGCCACTATATCATTAAGAAGAACAACTTTCCATTCCATCTGCCATTTCTTCATGAGGGTTCAGCCAAGTAAAAATTGTATGTGTGTTATTAGTAATCAGAATTATGCTTTAAACTTCCTTGAAAACACAAATGTGCCAATCCATATATTGATTGTATTACTCTTAATAGTACTCCGGGGAGCCGTGGCTTAATGGTTAGTGCAACTGCACCGTAACCAAGAATTCTGGGTTTGATTCCCCAAGCGGGCAACTTTAAAAAAAGCCATTGGTTGGCGTCAGGAAGGGTATTCGGCAAAGAAATACTTTACTGCCATATCCAAGTCCCTTCCCTGTGAAGGGCACCGTCTGAAATGCCTTTTGTCGTGCTGAAATGGCTGAAATAGTCTAATGAAATGCCAATATAATGTCTCTCTTTTTAGGAATTTATGGACCATCGCGTAAAAGTATCTTTTAGAGCAGTCTTGGACGTTTTATATGTAAAAATTTCTTAGAGGAGAAGAAGTGATTCCATTTGGCAAAGACCATTTTGACAGCATATTTTTACATAAGGATTCATGTCTTCACCCTGTGTTCGTATTATTGAAATAAATATATTGATATTACATTTATTGCATCATTACACTATACTTTGTCCAAATAAAGCAGCCTTTCTTCATCTCATCAACTGCAGTCTAACAATTTAACTTTTTCTGAAATATGTCATTGTTGGCTCCCTTTGTCATGAATATTGATGTTATTCATTTATGAATATGCCTGTAAATACCTATAAAAATGTTTGTTTCTTGGCAAAAAATAGACAAAAATGAAAAAGTAAAATATGACATTTTTTGGCAGGCGTTATACAAAATCAATTTGGTTCTGATGCTAAAACATCTCGGCTACCATTTTCTACATGGCTCCCAACCTTAATTACAGTTTAATTACGCCTGGTATATGGGGTCAATGAATATAATGTTAAAAAGATTGTTGCATCTAGTAATATGGTCGACTATACATGGAAGAAGCAGACGTGACAGAAAAGTTCCATTAGAACTCACTTATAAACTTACAATGGAGTTAATCCAAGAATTTTTGTTACATTCGTTGATAATAGAATTCTAAGAAAACTGATTAACGATAGCACCAATAAAGTATTTCACAAGTATATGAAACCATACATAGAAGTAGGAATTTCCTTTTGGTATAGTTATCTAAAATAGAGAGAAGAATTGGCATTTCAAAAACAAACTTCAAAAAGTTGGAGAAGGTTCTACGGTCAAATAGTGTGACAAATTAAACTAGAATTATGCTACTTAAATGCTTCGTGTGGTCAACTCTACTATATGGTTGCGAGAGTTGGACTTTTACTAAAAGCCTGGAAGACAGGATTAGAGCAGTAGAAATGTGGTTTCTAAGGATAATGTTGAGGGTATCATGGAGAGACAGGATAATCCATGTGGATGTTCTGCGTAAGGCAGGGACTAATAAATGTTTTTTACAGACAGTCGTGAACAGGCAGATTCTGTCTGTAGGGGATGTGATGAGGAAGGAGAGGTTTGAATAGGTTGTACTGACTGGCCGTGTAGAAGAAAAAAGGTCAAGGGAAAGACAAAGAACTACGTACTTGGCATGGTTAGAAAGTGCAACTGGTTGGAGATCCACACTGCTCATTCAGGGTTTGAAGAACCGACTAGAGAAGACTGTTATGGCTGCCGCGCACGCCAAAATTCTGGCACGGCACTGAGATTATTTGATTGATACTTATCTATACTTTCTTTATCCTATATTTTTCCTATATTTTCTTGCAGAGTATTCAAAAAACAATTAAAACAATAGTGAAAAGTGAGCAACGGCTCACCTTTCACTATACAGTTATGGAACAGGTAAAATATAACTGATATGTACAGGGTATAAACAACTGTCATTGTCTTCAAATAATACTAATACTGTTATTACTGTCACTGTGTCTTTTGACATTCAGATGAAAACTTTTAATACCACAGACATAGGCTCCCAAGAAGACATCAAGCGACTAAAACTTTGCCAGTAGGATAATAAGAGTGTTAATTACTCGTTTTTACAGGAAAAACTCGACATAACTAGTTTCATCCATTTAATTGGTTTAGTTATTTAGCCTTATTGTTAATATTATCATCATCATCATTATCGTAGTACTACTTTTTCAAGTCTAACACGTCAGACAGAGGGAAATTTTGGTAGTCTTTTTACACTTCCTAATAGTGCTGCTTTTTGTACAGCTCTCAAGTTATATTTATTTTCGTTGTTTCCAGAGATTCAGCAAGACAAAGTAGCATGGCTCCCAAACCTCTACTGTAACTGGCAACACCATCACGCTCACGTTCCAAAGCCTCTTCACCTTTATCTTCAAGTCAGTTGTAATCTTTTTCACTCCTTTAGTCACTGCATGATCACTACCAGTTACGTTTTTTATCTACGAGGTAACAGTTTGTTTTTTGTTGGTTTTTTGTTTGTTTTTTTTGTTTTAACTTAACGTCATTTTCCCCCAGTAACTGGGGCTCAGACAGTGCCCTTCACAGGGACTTCGATGTGGCAGTGAGAAATGGCCGGATGCCCTTCCTGAGGCCAACCAATGGCTGTTTGTACGAGGTGACAGTATGTTCAATCTAAATATGATATTCTTCTTATTATTATTATTACTATTACTATCAACGAATGCAATTTCACATCATTAGAATTTCCTTTAAGTACACAGGAATAAATTTTTAATAAATGCTACATTAAAAGTATATTGCTAAAACAGTACTTTAACTAAAAGTTTTGGAAACCAATTAATTATTAAGGTCGACGATAGTACATCACTAAAAAAAAAGACAGTATATAATTATGCATATCGTCAAGTAAATTCACTTTTTAGTAAGTTTAAATGGTATAGTTATTTTTACACAGTTTCTGAGCTAATATTAGTTCAGTACTAAATTTTTCTAACTTTTTGACAGTACCAGTAAAGCAGTTTTTTCTTATAGCAGAGCAAACAAGGAAAACGACCTTTTCGTGTTTTAGATGACTTTACTAACGATTATTTCATTATGCTTTAAGAGGTCCAGTCAGGGTGAGATACCTAATACGAAATCTCTAACAAATGTCATCTTTATATTACTGTTGTTGTTCATGTAAACAAATGTATATGTGTATATATATGCATGTGTCTTTGTGTATACAGTGATATCAATATATTTAATTCTTACTGTATATTACTGTATTTTAACCTTTTTACTGTCGAAATAGATACAGTCATTGAAGGTACCGCCTCACTTTAAAGCTTGAGTCTATTATGATAATTTGAAGCTTAAGTTTGTTTACCAACAGACAACCTTGTTGACCTACCCTCAACTTCTAGCAAGAATCTTTTGTTAGCATGATTTAACTGTTAATCTCATTTTGTTTAAACTTAGTTCTAAAAGCACAAGGATTTTGATAGAAACTGTTGATATTACCAGTTTAACAAGACCTCCCTAGTTTATTTTTTATCCTGAGATTTGTATCATCATTACCTTCAAATCCTGTCAATGTTTCTCTTATCTTATCTTCCGATCTCACAACAGCGAAAGTATAATTCTGATTGTTATATGGTTTCTGTGGATATTTATTTGCCTCAAGTCAGAGCTGCAAACAGGTTATTGTTTGTATATTTTAAAAAAGCTCCGACAAAGCTGCTTTTTGATGTAGGTACCTTATTGCAATTTCATTTAAATACAGAATGCCGCATACAAAACTCCTGAGTTGTGTTAAAGAAGGACGTCTATCGTTTTGTTGATAAGGTCACAGTACAAATAAATTCCTATCTGTTATTTCCCTCCTTTACGACACAAATTTATTACTTTTCCAGATCCTGTACGAGCATTAGCTTAGAGGGATTTGAGCCAATAGGTTACAATACAAGATATTCTACTGAAGTAAATTAGGAAAAACATAACAATAAATTATACTATTTAAACTGTCTCTGTACACAACCTTTTTTCTGAGAACCACTTCAGTATTAGAAAGATAAGAGCATAAAAATAGGATTTTTCCATTTTTTTTAGATAATACTTATGTGCCTTGGTTAAGTCAGTTCGGTTTTGCGATGGTTCGACAGAAGGTGTACATATTATCAGTATGTTTTCTTTGTATTTTTGTTGTCAAATGGGGAGACTTAAATAATGGTACATTGTTGAGTATTACGTATTTTGTATAATGCCATGCACCACAGTAATCGTAGATATAACTTGACTGGGTGTATTAAGAAGACTTATCCTTTTTGATGGGCGTATCAGAAATTTATACAAAATCAATATGTTGACAGTAGTGGAAAGACTGACTTATGAGAGGAATGTTGTTAAATCTTTGCAAGAAAAGTTTTTTAACTGAAGTAAATACTAATAAGGAAGACAGGTCTTAGTCAGTTCCAGTCAATAATCAGTCACTCATTTTCTGAGCTGTATAGTATTTGAATGTTTGTATTTGAATGTTTGTCACCAGGAATGGATATCGTCATTGCGTCCATTTTCTTCACCTGGCCCACCTATGGACTTGGGCATGAATGAGCATCACAAAGTCATTAACTTCTTTACAAAACCAAATTTGAAACTACACCCACATAACAAGGAAATGATCAAAGTAAAATATATATCGTTTTCCATAAAAATCTATCATTCCATATTCCAATCAAATACACCTAAATTTGCTTCCCAGTAATAAAGAGGTCGTCAGATAATAACATTCGGGGATTTAGTAAATGTTAAGCCAACAGTGCTCAGTCAGACAAAGGAAATCAAAGAAAGAAACAGAGAAAGAAACACAGAAAAAAAGAAAGAAACAGAAAGAAACACAGAAAGAAACAGAAAACAAACAGAGAAACAAACAGAATAAGAAACAGAGAAAGAAATAGAGAAGGAAACAGAGAAACTTGATTCAATTATACTTATGCCGTTCGTTTTATCAACGGAATGTAAAAAAGACTAATTTTCATTTTTCGTTTGCCTTTATTGTTTTTAGAAAATCCATAAAACATACGCTAAAAATAGCAAAGAAAAAAGCCAAGATGCTTTTCTTAACCATTCCAAAAACACCAATTTTTAGTAAAATTATAAGCAAATGTGGACAAACTAAGCGTAGCATCTTTAGTCTTGCTTGTTCTTCATTCCATTTACTTATATTCACATGGTAATCTGCATTGTCTGGTATGTCACCAATATATAACACTCATAAACTACCACGCAAATGGATGCGTGTTATTTTATGACGTCATAGAGTGTCCCAGATTAATAAGTGTTTTTCAAGAATTTAATTAAAATATTTTGCATTTTTCGCTTCGAACTATGAATGAAAGGAATACAAGTGTGCAGTATAATGGGGTACCTTACATTTTTTCTTCTTTTTCTAATTAAGTTGTAATGCTGCAATTTTCTTTAAAATTGACGATATCAATCATTGAAACATTCTCTATCACTTACACCTTTGCCTAGTTTGCGGTAATTTCTAAATACGTTTCTCAAATCCTTAGAGTAATAAGTTGTAATAATCATTCTATTTTAAACAAGAATTGGACGGTTTCTTTGGAAAGATGCCAATTTTTTAAATTTTTCAAGGTACTCTTTTTGTGACGAACCATTTGATATACTGGCATCGTTCTAGTACCACTTCTTAAGTAAAAGTGTTAAGAAAACAAATTCTCTTCTTTAGCATATTAGGGCTTTGGTAAGATTACTTATTCTATATAGTTTTTTAATTCTTCTTTAATTTCAACGTCAGTTTTCCCACCCTCAGAAGGTGCCCTTCAGAGAGACTTTGCTTTGACAGTGAAGAATGTCTTGGCCGGGTGCCCTTTCTGACGCCAACCCATGACCACGAATCCTCACTTTTTTTTCTAACTAATAGATCAATAATGGTTCTAAAGCAATGTTAATTGATAAACTAGAATATTAATCGTCATCCTGAAAACCAGCCTGTCACTTGCAGTAATAATACCCCAACGTACCTTAGAATATTACTCGGCACAAACTAAATATTCTTATTGAAATATTGGGTTTTCTTTCCAACAGTATCTGTAAAACATAAGAACCGATGGTTTGCCTAAGTAGAGCAGTATCTTTATAGGATATATACATCAAGCCAATGTCTTTCCCCCTTGAATAAGATTATTGTCCAGTTACTGTGTATTTAATCCACCTCATTTTCTGTTTACTGTTTGCATAATTAATACCCCTCCTCCAGCATCCCTAAGGTAGGAATATTCTTGTTTTAGGCCTTTGAATTGTCAGTTTTGTCAAAGGACAGTGTGCCTTTGTATGCTTACCGGTTATTCATAGCTAACACCTGATTTTGAGATCATTTACCATCGGCCATGTTGCTAATGAGAGCAGTCTTTCTATTTTACAACATAAAAATTTCTCTTTTAGACTTGGTCGAGTGGTCGACTGTTCTACGAAAATAGTATTTGGGAATTTTTTTTTCTTTCCTCTGAAAATTTTCTTTTAGATAGTATGCAGGAAATGTTTGGAAATTGAAAACTGAAAACAAGAAACGTCTATTTTCCTAATGTGTAGGGTAATGTGTGTTTATATGTGTAATTTTATCTGTGTATCTGTGCTATAATAAACATGAAAATATGTATATATATGCCTATATATACAAATAAATATATATGTTTTTATATATTTACATCTAAAAATAATAACATATTGATTTGTAGGTGAATGTGTGTACATATTATTTTATCAGTGCTTCCTTATTTTCATGTATATGTTGTATGAAAATGTATATGTGTAGGGGTAAATGTAATTACGTGTAGGCTCGTTGTATCTGTATTAGTATTTTTATATGTGTACATACGTCGGAAAATCCTAAGCTTTCCATATTTTGGGAATCAATTGAAGGCAATGTTTTTGTTGGAGGTTTTTGGTGAATGATTTCAAGCTGCCACGTTTGTTCCAAAAGCATGTATTAAAAACGAATTTTTGAGGAAAAAAGTTACTAAGTGGAAATAATTAGAAAACAAAAGATTTTTTGGGAACTTTTTAATGGCGTGTAAAAATACCAAAACAATAAACACTGCCCAACAACCAAGAAAGTGGGCATGTCTTGAATTATTGTCATTTAGTTGTTGCAAAAAAGATCCATTTACAGCACTTGTGTTCTTACACTTATATATCTTACAAGATATTTATTTTCCAATCAATATTCAAACTTGGGTTTTTTACAAACGACAGAAGAAATTGTCCAGGTCTTAAATTCTCACCAATCTGAAAATAGTTTCTGTCAGACTTGAACAAATGCCTAGATTTTGCTATAAAATATGTCGAGTCAGGTTTATTCAAAAATTAGTTCAATAGGCGAAAAAAACGCCTGTAGTGAGGTTAGAGCTCAAGATATAAAAGTGTTTTAGGGTCTAAGGTCACGACATCACTAGAAATCTTTCAATTCCTCTTATTTTCTATTAAGTGCTGATAATTACAACAATCTACTTATCGTTTCCTCCTCCCTCGCTTTAATTGATGGTTTAAAGACTGTAGCTAACATTTGACTTAATCGTTTTCAGTAATTAATTCATAACATGACAAAACGTCCTCCAAGAAGTAACCATGGATAGTGAGACACACCAAATAAACTTGCTTTTGATTAAACATCAGTAAAAATAAGTGTGTAGAAGAATCACATGATGACACGTATAAAAATGTACATTTTGGAGAAAAAATTTTGAAAGTAAAAAGATTAGTAGATTTGTATGTCTGAGAAATCAGATATAGTCAAGTCTCAGAGATGAGTCATAGAGAAGATGACTGGGTAAAAAACGTGTAAAAATTGAGAGAAAAAAAGTTGATTAAGTATTACATTTAAGAAGCAAAAACGAGTAATGGTATCATACTTTAATGAAATAATTTTATTTATTATTATACGAAGGGATTAAAGATCGAAAGAGGCAAGTTAATAGAAGCGAATGAAATTTTGTAACCGTGGAATTGATAATAATGGGAGCCATTTCCAAAAAGAATGACGACAAATTTTGGAACTGAAAGGGAGGAGGAAAAGATGCCTCATAAACAGATGACATTTTTGATAGCAGAAGAACGTCGGTTGACCTAAGGACAAAGAAAAAAAGACACTTGACTTTATTGACTGTCACTGGTGTATTATAGAAAATAGTAGTTTAAAAATACAGTCAATGAATAAGATAAGAAATGAAGGAACTCTTTTGCAAGCCTGATATCTATCAAGAACGAATTTTAAATTTGTGTCCCTTTTTGTTTGGCTTACAGGGTACCGAAGGTATATTCTTTCCTATGCTTATACAGAAATGAATACCTGTCATTAAAATACAAAATTTGAAAGTACCTTTCACAGTAATTGATAATCTTTCTTACACTGCCTAATTTTAGTACCAAAATATATATGCTTTCCATTTATGAAACGAACATAACATTTTCATTTACAATTATTTAAACGATAAACCTTTTTTCGGGTGTGAGAGTATATGTGTTCACACATATGTCATAAATAGGTAAGATCTGACCTTTGATAGCTAACACTAATGTGAAAGGAGATAAATGTTTTGTTATATCTCATTTTCACCAAGAACAAATAGATCATTAAGCTTATTTGTTGTGGTATTTTTAACAAATTCGCTGAATTTCCTTCTGTATTTCCCTTTTCTGACTATTCACATCATATCCAGCCCCATAGTTGTAGTGATTTCGTCTACAGATCCAGAATTTGGTCTACCTCTTACGTGCTTCCTAATTTCCCTACTCTCATACAGATATTTGACCAGTACACCACTTTGTACCACGTAAGACAAATTATCTTTCCACATGTATCACATAGCACATTATATTACTATTTCCACACAAAATCATACACAGCACTATCCAACTAGCCAAGGGGACAGTGATATATGCTTCCTTGTTGATCTAACTTCTTTTTTTATCTTTCACAGAATGCAAGCCTACATTCCAAGGAAGTGGAGCATTGACAATCTGGATTGGTGGAGATGGAAACTGTTACCTCAACTGCAAAAGACTAGCAAATTGCACAACATTTCCTGGAAACTTAGTTGTGCGCCAGAGTTTATTGCGACGTTCGCATTCTGGCACGGCTATGAAGCCAACATTTCCCGACTTAACAGAAATAACTGGTTATCTAATCTTTTTCTTTATAAACAAACCAAAACAATTAAAATCGATGTTCCCCAATCTAGCAGTGATAAGGGGAAACTATTTATTTGTACATTATGCCCTTGTAATATTTCAAACAGACTTAACACAAATTGGTTTACGATCGCTTAATGTCATAAAAAGAGGAGGAGTTAGAATAGAAAAAAACAATCGTTTATGTTATGTACGATCAGTACGATGGAAATCTATTATTTTGGAAAAAGAACACGACGAAAGTAATTTTGGTATTGTTTTAAGTAACAACAACAAAAACTGTTATGATGTATGCTACACAAGACAATGTTATGCTCCAAGAGGTCACGGACGCTCAGGAATACAATATTGCTGGGGTCCTGGGTCTAAGAATGATCAAGAATGTCAAAAATGTGAGTAATTCAACCAAAGTTTAATCGAGTTATTAGTGGTTGATATTGTTATATTTTTGCGGTAATCAAATGGCTAGTTAATAGGGGTTGAAATAATTTTTAGTGGCAAAATCTTTAAATGTTTTTAAAGATTGAAGGTAATACGGGATTGATTAAGATAGCTTTGTTTAATAAAGATATAATAAAGAAATTATTAAGTGGACAAACAGAGTGGATATTTTGTACTTGAGACAAATATTATTAAGGTTACCAGGCTACTCTATTTGCTATATTGACAATAGTCTTTGTTTACTAAATAAATCACAAGAGACTTAATTTTGTGAAATACATTTTAATAGCTATGAAACATCATCATATAAAATCTAATTTTAAATATATTTCTATGCGGTCAAATTAACTTTTATATTGGGCTATATTCTCCCCCCAAACATACGTAATTAATTTATAAAAGTTTTGAAATAAAGACCTGTTTTTGTTTATTGTTAATAGTTTATGTTTACTACATATATATTAGCCATGCATAATAGCTGTCAAAACCGAACATCTGACTGAATGCAATCAGATGTTCGGTTACAATACAATTCTGGTATAATGCATAAGCAATAAATCATCGTTTAACAGTAGAACGTTAATCAATATTATTTTGCCATTCAAAACTACCAAGTCAATAAAATGAAAATAAAAATATACAATTTTACTCAGGTGAAGAAACCAGTAAAACACAAAAATTTTATTGCTGGTTTTATTTGACATAAAATTTCGAAAAAATTTGTAATGTTTATTCGAAACTAAAGCCACATTTCCCTAGGGTTTTCATAGCTATAGCTACACTCTCTACTGAGCCATATTTATTCTCAACCAAATCTATTTTTTCAACTTAATGCTTCTTGATTTAAAAACGTTATGAAAATTCTAGGTTAAAAAAAAATAAATTTGGTGTTCACCAAGGCTATATTTTTAGTAAAATTATGTTCTGTGTTGTTTAATCGTAGTTTATGTGATATGGCCTTGTTAGTACCATAATTTCTTTTCATATTAAACAGATGGTCTGTACCTTTTATTCCATTCAACCAATTTAACTCCCTTGTAGAATTAAATCTGCAAATATTAGTGGACACATATTCTAGGCCTCAGCTGGTTTTTAAAAAACTGTTAAAACGTTAGTGGTGTAAGGTTTTTGTCATCTATTGGAAGTCAATTGAACAACACCATTTTTTTTCGATAACCTTAACATAATGTTTTGTGAAAAAGTTACATATTGTAAACAAAGGCTAATTTATTTTTACCCTTTTCCCACCTTTTAAATAGTTTAAAAAGTTTATCAGAAGAGATACAGTACCATTATTAATTAACTCACAAGTATATTTCTACATACTAACACAAAATATTCTCATTGTGGTTTGTTATACAGGTGGAGATAGCAAAAACTGCTATTATTACTATCACTACCACCACTACGTATGCAACTATCATTATGACCACCAGCACTACTACAATTACTGCTACAATACCGCTGCTACTACTAGTCTGTTACTATTACCTTGATACTACTCCTTTACTTCTTTTCTGCTGATGCTCTGTTGGGTGATCCCGTGCTAGAAAAACTGATCTTTTAAACAGACCACGAGTGTTGCTTGTGAAGGCAGAAAATATATTCACGATCTAAAAAGTAATGATTCGAGTTCATATATATGATAATTAGTTCTTTTATATAGTTTAGGAGAATATCAATAAAGTGGGACTTGAAAGAGCAGCTATTAACGTGTTAATTTATTTTCACCCAGATCGTGTCAGTAAAGGTTTAGTAATGTTACAATTTTTCATCGCCAGTGAGCAAACACATGCGCGGTGCGTCCTGTAATCTCGATGCCACAACCATTCTTGCCACAACACCACGAGGAGAAGGTTACCGCCTCACCCTGGAAGCACTCTACATTGAGGAGTTAAAACCGCAAATGAGCACAAAGGAGGAATATCGGAACAGAACTCTCACCATCAAAATTTTTGGTGATGGTAGTAAAGTCTACCCGCAAAACAATATCTGGGAAAAGTGTGAAAGAGGCTCTGCATTTTTTCTTTTGACAGAACGATAGGTTATAATTACATGTTTAGAATGAAACTCAATAAAGACCAGTAGTTTTATTTCTTAATTGTTAAAAGTCCTTCCAGGGTTAACACCAATAATTTTGGGATGTGATTTTTTCCTTTCCAGTATGCGACGGAAGATGTGGCTCCAGCGGCTGCTTGAAAGGAACTTCCGGAATTTGCTGTCACAAACAATGCCTTGGTGGATGTTCAAAAGAAGGCTCTGCAAAACATTGCTTTTCATGTAAGCATTTCCGTTCAGGACCAGATGGAACTTGTGTTGACAAATGTCCTGCTGGAAGATACTTGGTGAGTTCAAAGTGAGCATTGATCCATTTTTTAATGGGATTCTGAAACCATATCTTACCTGACAGTAATAAAAGGAAAACAAAAATAACATTGAAAAAAGCCTTCATTCTTACCGTGATAAAAATTTCAAAACATGACCCAACAGGTGTTCTTCCCTCCCCGACGTCCCCCCAAAACAAACATAAAATCTTTTATAGTGAGCAAGGATTCCATAAACAAATTTGTATGTTACAGGTAGATAATAGTTCTATGGATGGTTCTATGGGGTTCAACGGTGCAAAATGTTTCAATTAACTGTCTCGACACGTTCGTACTACCAAATTAGCCAAAGAGTTTTCAAAATATTTTGAACTAAATTTTGACTATGTGTTAATAAATTGTTTTTGTTATTTGCAATTTGACTTGAAAACCCCACCCCTCCTCTACCCAACCATACGACACCTGGTATTCTTAAATCACATTGTGATCACACTTTTATTTATTTATTTGTTTATTTAATTATTTATTATAAGTAAGTAGTATTTTCTACATGTTTAGTTCTTGTTTTTGTTTTTTTACTTTTCAACAGGACTTGCTGGAAAACAGAATATTTTTATATAAATATTTTATATAATTATTTATATAAATATTTTTTAGAAGAATATCCTGCATAAATGCTCGTATTAATGATATCTGTAAAAAAATATGTCTCTCCTGCGCAGGTTAATGGTTCAATGAAAGGGGGCAGCAAATATTCTTGAAACGTTTTACTATTAGAGGGGCAGACAAGAAATTCATTTATAAACAGCTTTTCAAGGTTTTCATTATTAGATACATAATAGAGTTCATATCATTTCCATTATCACATTTTACAAACCCTCGTTTTTAGATTGAAAACTTTAAATGTGGAATAGCTTGCCCAAGAGGACCAGGAGTTCGCTATTTTTCATTAAATGGCGCCTGTGTGAAAAAATGCCCAGCTGGTTACGTTGAAAACACAATACGCTTTACCTGTGACAACTGCGTGAAAACAAAATGCCCAAGAGGTTGGTAACGTAATGCAGCCGTTTGAAAATCTTATTATCAGTACAGCTTTAATTCTGTTGGATTGTTTGTGTTTCCATGCCATGTCTTAAAGTAGTGACTGATATTTTCTGTCATTTAAGTATTTTATGTAAATTAAAGTGCTTACTTTAATACCGTGTGTCACATAGATGCTTAGATGAGGCATTCATGTCATTAAATCATGATCAATCCATCTTTACGATTGATGAACTTATCGTGCTTTTTTATAGCACGCCCAGAAGTTGTATTTTCATGATTACGTAGTCTTTTTTCGAACGTAACAAGCACAGAGCACAAAAAATCTTACAATACATTTTCTAAATTTTTCTTGGTCTTCTTGAGAATAGGAATATAATGTTCCTGTCTTTTTTTTACTGTTATTTTTGTTCAGTCGTGACAACCCCGCAAGTGACCACTAAAATTCGCCAGAAATTAAAAGTGGAAAAGAGTGAGGGTTAAAATGAAATTTAAGAAGCAAAGGAAGATGACGGTTGGCAGAGGATTTAAAAGAAGAAAGATCAAACTTATCCGAAAAGCAAGAGGACAGAAGCAAATTTTAATTTTTGTATGAATGTGGGAAGAAACCACTAAAATAGAAAGATTTTTTACCAACTGGTTTCAAGAGATTATTCAGATGATGACTTTTAGAAAATCGAGTAGAGAACTTAAACAATTTCAAGGATAGAACAAGGAAAGGAGAGTTTGTTGGAACAATTTCCTTAGCAGCACCTGTAGGATAAAGAGAAAGATGGAACTTCACGACGCTGAGAAGAGGGTGTGTGGAGTTAAGCAACAGTAGAATGGCCGGCCAGTAGGATGCCAATACAAAGTTTAATGCGAATGGGGAGGCTAAAGAGAGCAGACAGGAGCCCCAGCCCAAAGATAGCAGCAATACTTCATGCAAGGATTGATGTCTTATAGACATGATGAATGTCTTTAATTGAAAGATACGAGCGCGCACGATAATGAAAATTTGCTTTCGTTAAAGAGTTGATAATCGCTTTAATGTATTTACGCCAGGAAAGGTCTTGTATAGGAAGTCTTCATTCTTTGCTCAACTCTATCCTACATAGTTAGACTTGGATGAAGTTCCCCATTAATGATTTCTCAATTTGGTGCAAAATTAATTTTCAATGATCATTTGGTTTCATGATTTTAAGCGGATAGCTCAGTTGGTTTGCCAGATAAGAGATGAGTTATAGGGTTGGGCTACTTGATAACGGTGATAACTGAACACAATGTATTCAGAGAAAATATACTACAAATATTGGAAATCAAAGTTTTTAAAAATTAAGGATTGAAATAGAAAAGAAGTTATAGTAGTAGTCATTTCCTGGACCAATTGCTAATTCTACCAAATGGAACAGATTGTTTTGCCCTGATAAGATAAATGATTTTCAGCAGTACCAGTAGATAATACAGTCGACGCTCGTTATCTCGAACTCTCAAGGGACCGGGGAAAATGTTCGAGATAACGAATGCTCGAGATAACGGATTCAAGTCGTGTGAAAGTTCGAGATAGTGAATGCTTTGAAATTGAGTGAAAAATCGAAATCAATTTATAGGATCACGTCATTTATAAAACCCAAAGTGATTTTTCTGGACATCTAAGAAGGAAAGGGAAGTTGAGTCGAGGTAGTCACATTTATTGAAGTCGTAGTAAATTAGACACATGGTATTTTTTGCCAATTTCTAAAAATTTCTACCCCTAAGGTATAAATCCCTGCTTACGGCATCTTTTTTTTAAATAATCTAAAATACTAGTTTGCTTTTTGGCTTCTAATTCGCCTTTCACAAACAAAGGTCCGAAGCGCTGTAGAAGCTGACGCATGTCATCCCCATTTGCATTGAAGAGACATACGTTTTGTAAAGTCTCCAGTGCACTTTCGACTTCAGTTTCAATTGGTTTGTTGATTGGTTCATCGAATGCTTCCATTATCTCTGTGTTGTCTTCATTGGTTTCTTCATTTTTATCTGACCTTACTGATTCCAAAATCTCTTCATCTGTTTGGGGGTTGTCAGTGGTAATGACATTCTCGTCAACGTTAACTATTTCTTGACCAGTTAGATCTTGAGGAACTAACGTTGGATCGATATTTCGCAATTCAGGTTGATCTTTTTCCAATTCTTTGAAAGGATCGTCACTGTCTTCAATTGCATTTTCTTGATCTTTAGTAGAAGTCTTGGCTTTTCTAAAGCAATTTACGGTAGTTTTTTTCGTAACGGTGTCCCATGAAGCAACAAGTATTTGTAGCGCACGAAGGATTAAAATCTTTGGTAGATCTTGACCTTGCTCAAGTCTTTGAATCATTGTGTTAACCAGTCGTCGTCGGTAAACAGCCTTAAGACATTTTATGACTCCTTGATCCACAGGTTGTGAAACCGACGTCGTGTTAGGAGGCAGGAAAATCAATTTGACGTTTGATAAGTCAGCAATTGCAGGATGTGCAGGACAGTTGTCGATGATTAAGGCAATTTTTCGATTTTGCTTTTGAAACATCGCATCTATCTAGCTCAAGAACCCATTCTTCAAAAGGAGCACTATCCATCCAGCTTTTCGTCTGCGCTCTGTACCTTCACGGCAAAGATGTGACATTTTTAAAGCACCTTGGTGTTTTTGACTTTCCAATGGAAGTTTGTCCCCCACGGCATTAGCTGCAGCTAGACCAGTTATTCTTATTTTACTATTCTTAAGATGTACAATATTGATTCTTGATTCGAATGTGATTCAGTTATCCTCTCTTTCCAATGTGTTAAATAAATGCATCACTCAGCGATTCGCCAAAATTAATTCCGGCCAAATTTGATTTTTTTCTCTCGTCCGCCAAAATTAATTCCGCCAAATTGTGTCAGATTTGGCTGATTAAACGATCCACCAAAATTTCTTTCCGCCAAACTTTCTTCCCTAAAGGTAGTTGGGTATTTACCGCTTGGAAAATCTGTTAAATTTGCAAAAACGATAATTTATTTTCTCAGAGCTGATGAACTGAGCTCGTGTGAAGTAGTTGTTACCAGAAAACCAGTGAATTTGGGTGACGATGAAAGCATGGAAGTGCCATGTAAGTTGATGTTCATTGGAATCGAAAAGTGCGTTGAAATTCTCAAACAACACTTGTAAGCATTGTTGAATACAAAATTTATACATATATACTAAAGTTTAAAGTCTCGCCTTTTTTTCCAGCGTCCGCGCCATCTACCTGAAGCTTTGAAGTCTGTCACACCCAACTCCTTTGCGTACTTTATCGCTTTTTCTTTAATGTACGCCCCATTTATTGGTATACTCTTACTTCGTTGAGACAAGAACCACATAAAGACAACGTTATCTACATCGGCGTAATTGCTTTGCCTTATTTTTCTTCGCTTGTTCGAAGATTTTTCCAGTGCAGAGAGACGCTTTTCCTTGTTTTTAACCCAAGTAGAAACAGTGTTCTTTGGCACCCCATACTTGTCTGCAACATCTCTATTTGGAACCCCTTTTTCCAAGTCCTTTAAAACCTGACATTTTTCAGCTAAGTTTCTTACAGCTTTCTCTTGGCTGCCATTTTGAAAGAACGAAAAATACCAAAACCTTGTCCTTAAAGAATTCTACATTTCGAACATTAGAAATGGAACGTTTTTCATTCGATTTTCAAACGAAAGAAAAACGGTTCAAGGGACCAAATAATTGGTTCGAGATAGTGAAAGTTCGAGATAAGGAGAGTTTCTTAGCTTAGAGTTGCTTGAAAAGTTCAGAAGACCGGGAAAAATAGTTCGACATAGTGAAAGTTCGAGATAACGAGCGTCGACTGCAATAGAATATGACTAATGGTATTGCAAAGGGAGAGTAACACTTAAACCTTTGATTAATCACAGTTATCTTAGCTGAACAGAATAATGCACAGCTTAAAGTATCAGCAACAAATTTGGTTATGCTTGTTAATGAACTGCATTGCTCATATGACGTAATTTACACCAGTATTACGTCTTGAAAACTGCCTAGTAGAGTGAAATAATATGCATCGTGTATTATGGAATAGTGGCTTAGCAGTTTACTGTCACCTGTCACGTTCTTTTATCAATGGGTAAAAAAAATACAGGCTTTATCTATTATATCTGTGACTTTCCACTACATTACAAAAAGTTACTAAGGAGGATGAAAATATATGTTCAGAATAAAAGAAAATTTTATATGAGACAAACTTAAGCTTTTTTTATTAAATATCACCTTCATTGCTAGATAACATGTCATCTGGTATTAAAGATGATTTTCAACCAAAATGCTTATGCTTGTCTGGAATAAAGTTGTTTTCTTTTTAACATATTATCCTATGGCAAAACAGTTTACAACACGAAAACATAGCTTTGGCAATTAAATTCTTTTTACACCTTCCTTCAGCATGCAAGATACCTTCCAGAGGAGTTATAACGGATTTATCAGATTTAAAAAAATACCAGTTGATTGGTTGTACAACGATTGAGGGTGATCTTAAAATTCAGATAAGAGTAGGATCTACAGGTAAGAATTTTTCCTATATAATCTTTTCAACAAAAAAAAATTATTAAACTTGCAATCCTTTTCTCAACATACAGTTAACCACAATATTAGGTTGTCAGATTTGATTAGATCTTGTTAGTTGAGATAAGCTATGGCAGGTTGTTTTTAAGTAGGAAAGCAGGAAAAGACGTGATAAGGTATGATTAGGTATTAGAATACTATATGTTATGAAAAACTGGGTTAAGGTTTAATAATCTGCGATAGTTAATTCTAAATTCTACTTAGATCTAATAAGGTTAGATAAGGGAGAGTGATGTATGATAAAGTATAGTAAGACCAACTTTGATATGGCAACGCTCACTTGGTAAGCCTTAAGCCTGACAAAGAATAAAAGTATTCTAAGATCTGGGGAAGTTAAGGAAGAAAGGATAGCATATTAAAAGGTATGACATAGTACAAAAACATTTGACAAGGTATGGGAAGATCTGATAAAGGATAATGAGATATGTATAAGCTCTGATCAAGTGTAATGAATTTTGAAGACTAGTTGCCCTATCCCTAAATAAGACCAGCTCAAAGCTTTAATGTCTTTCTCTAAGGCCAGCGAAACCAGGGTGTGGTGTACTGAATCCCCCAATAATTCTCTGGATAAAAAAAAAGAATGAAAAGAAGGAAAAATAAAGAGAAAAAGGAACCCAAAAGACTATGTGAAAAAGAACCTTGTGGCAATCAGAACCTAATTCTTCCCCTCCTACATTCAATTGAAGGATTATTTTCATCTTTTTGACATATTGCATAACATATCGCATGTGTCTGGGGAATAAACAAAGGCGCCCACTCTTCGAATATTAAATCACAGTAAGTCTGACGTAATCTCTCTATTATTCGAGTATCTGCCAAACTTTAATAGTAGAAGTTTAGGTTTATTCATAGGTTGGCAGATATTCAAACAAAAGAAAGAACTCGAAAGACAGGAAATTCTATTGTTTCTTCGAGTTAGCCATTACGCCAAATGTTGATCTTCTATCTTTCTAAGTATACACAAGGATATTTTGAGGTAACAGATGTGTGCTATCAATTAAAAGAATGACGTAATTTTTAAAAAGTTTGAGTATGAAAAAAACGTGCTGTTAATAAAAGAATTTTTTTGTCGGAGCAGAGAAAATACAAATGCGAAAAACATAAAAAATAACTAATTACTCTCTTTCTGAAATTGAAAACTGCACCACTGCAACCACCATAAACACCACCCTTACCACTTCTGCTGAGACCACTAGCGCCACAACCAGCACCACTTCTGTCGCCACTGTTGTAAATGTCCATACTGAAGTAATTTCACCATTTTACCCAAATCCTGGGTATAAATTTTAAAAAAACAACCGTGGGTATACAAAATCTTTCCTGACTGTCACAGTCGTTTTCTAAATTAAGCTGGCTTCTTTACAAAGAGGGAAAAGATGACCTGCCCTCATACATTTGCTCTAACCAGCAAAGAAAAGACAAAAAAGAAAATTTGGAACATGAGTCAAAAGTGGAAACTTCCTTCATTTCAGGCGGTTTTGTAATTGGAAGAAAGCCACAGAGTATTTCATGCAACATCAAAATTCAGAATGCCACAGAACTCCTGTTACCTTCGAAATCACTTCATAATCATGCGAAGACATTTTCGAGACGACTCATCAAAGCTTGAAATCACAGCGAGTTCAACAGAGGAATTATTTTGTAAATGTAATTCGCAGCAGTAAATATCTTGCATGAAAATGATGGAAATAGAAATTTCGATCAACATTTGCCCCTCCTTTTCAGAGATGATCTTAATTCTTCTTCTAATCTCAGAAAGTATAATCATCATGATTATCAAAACGAGATCTTGAATATTATGGCAGGACAAATATTGAACAAAAAACTCTTAGTGATACAGCAATGCCCTTTTTGTCCATTTACTGGCGATGAACATTTAGAAATCAAGTGTCGATCAATGTACGCTCAGTAAGTAAAGATCACTTTACAGCCAGTGAGGATTTCTTGAGATTTTTTTAGGTAACTTGTATTAAATGTGCAACTGTTGCCAAGTTTAACAAAGATTAGTTTGTACGAATGCAACTGCCTCTATCAAAACTGCATGGTCAGACGTACGACGGTGCAGGAAATATGATGGGAAAAAAGTCTGGTTTTGCCAAGAGAATTAAGCATCTACAACCCCAGGCGCTAGAAGCACATTACCAAGGGCATTCTTTGAATTTATCAGTGGAAGATGTAAATTCGCAGATCAACATTTTACTTCGGCAGACGCAGTCATTCAAAGAAAAAGAATAAAACACTACGGTTCCATTTCTATAACTTGACTCAACGAAACGAAGACTAAACTATCTGAGTTAAAGTCTGCAAAAAGACTATCTAAAGATTTTAGCCAGTTATCAAGTAATTATCACAGGAGAAGAGAATAACTGAAATTACATCTTGAAGAAGGGTATAAGCATAAACATATCAAGCTGCTACAAACCAAGAAATAAGTGGACTGTGAAAACGATCCTTCAATAAACACAACGTCAAATGAACATCTTACGCTGAAACAACTTTAATGAGTACGTTATCAAATTGAAAGGAGCCAACACCCAAAAAAGATAGGTTACAAGGGCTATCCATTTATTACATTCGCATGAAATTGTCCATTTTTCGACCCCCTCCCCCTTGGTCGCACCTGTTCGCAGAAAAGTACCTTCTCCCCTGCAAATGTACGTTATAGTTTTTTTGACCGTTGTTGGTAGTTGATTTCGATAAATAAGTTTAAAATTATGTCATTGATTCTTCTTTTATTGAAGCTCACGTGCTTAAATTCGAAAAGTAAGAAATTGACGCCAGGCTATTGTTATGAGAAATGAAAGCAATTATAATTAAATACAAGCTGAATACAAACGAAAGTAATTCTATATGAATAAACAACAAATGTTTAAAAACAGATAAGAATAATTACACCTGCACACCTGTCTTTCGCTGCCACTACTGTGTGAAAACTGTAAGCAAAAAAAATTTTTTAGTGTGAAAGTCTGTGCAAACGTAATAAATGGATGACCCCATAGGTTATCACAAAAGGAGTTAAATCAATTGGCATCGGATGTTTACTGTCTGCAAAGAGCAATTGAAAAACAAGTATTATTTGTATGGAAAGTGAGTGAGGTGGAAACTAATTAAAATGAAATCAAATTCTTCAAAATTTTAGGTGGCCACATCTGACTTTCTAGTTCAAACTCCTTAATTTGACTATTTCACAGTGGATTTTTCGTAAGGTTGCAGTAGAGGATTTTATAATTGGTTTGACATGCCATTTTTTCAGAGTTTTATCAAAGAGGGCTTTTGTCTTGCAAAATTATATATAAATGCTATTTGCTTCTATTTAGCTATCTTACGGACATTCTGTTTGCCAACCCCAACCTGATTTTTTATAGAATTTAGAACTTCCAACATTTAAGTGTTCAGTAAAGACAATCAATTAAACTCCATCAAAACAATAATGTATAAAATTTAAAAGAAAACCAAGTAAATAAATATATATATATATAAAGCTTTCGATTCGGTTATCCGTATTAAAGTGCTCAATACATAAATGCAGAGCGTAATATAAGATATGATAAGTTGGAACTAATCATATCATATCTTATCATATCTTATATATATATATATATATATATATATGTGTGTGTGTGTGTGTGTGTGTGTGTGTGTGTGTACGTGATCTAGTGCATCTTATTCTTTCTTTTACAGAAATAATCTCCACGGAACTTTACAAAAGTCTGGGAACTCTTGAAAAAATTTATGGATATCTACGTATATCTGAATCAAGACCACTACGATCTTTGAACTTTTTAAGCAAGTTGAGATCTGTGGAGCCAAGGGGTAGGCTTGCTTTAGACAGGTAGGAAATATTATTACTTAATAACACTTAGACCTTGGCAATATCTGAAAATTGGATTATCTAAAAATAAGCCACTTGTAACATCTGTTCTTTAAATGTGGTTACACTAATTGTCACCAAAAAGTTACTGGCAATATAGAACTGAAGTGACAAGTCGTTGTCACTTCGGTTAACTTCTAGGCTCCTTCAAATAAACAAGGATGAATGACTCCAGGCAAAATACACCATACTTTGGAAATCTGTATTCCTTTAACTAGCGGTTTAGAAGAGAAAATGATGATTTTTATATGTTGCCCTTAATTAGCTAATCAACAAAAGAAAGACGAAAATTGACCCATCGAAAGTAGGCTACAAGTTGTTTTCAGGCTCAAGGTGCTGAGGAAAAGCGAGAATTTCGACCTCAAAGTTGCTAAAGGGTTGCTAAGAAGTTGCTTAGAGTTGATAAGCAGTTACCTAGCCTTTTCTTGTTTCCTTTATTCGTATAATGATTTGATATCACAACGAATGTATAATAAGAAAGAAAAGTAGTTTTGTTTGCAAAAAATGAGGGTTTCTTAAACCTGAAACTTAATACCAGCTTTAGTTGCTTCCAGTTTTGAACACCTCAGCCTGAGAGTTACTAAGGGGTTGCTTAGGTTTTTAACCAAACCTCAGGCTCGGCCCTTAGCAACTCGGTTGCTTATATGAACTACCTGTAGTCAACTGAGATTCCTTTTCAATGTGTGGTGAAAAAGCTCCTTCGTGATATATTGGCAAAACAACTTATACGCGAAGCTGTCGAATAGCATCAGAGAAGAAACGAACAGGTAGTTTCTTGTTGATAAAAAAGGTCACAATATTACAAAACTTCCAGTCACTCTTACTTCTTTAAATGTCATGGTCTTAATGCTAGTCTACTTAGTATGACTTGTTATGAAATCATATACGAGTATATATATATATATATATATATATATGTGTGTGTGTGTGTGTGTGTGTGTGTGTGTGTGTGTGTGTGTGTGTGTGTGTGTGTGTGTGTGTGTGTGTGTGTGTGTGTGTGTGTGTGTGTGTGTGTGTGTGTGTGTGTGTGTGTGTGTGTGTGTGTGTGTGTGTGTGTGTGTGTGTGTGTGTGTGTGTGTGTGTGTGTGTGTGTGTGTGTGTGTGTGTGTGTGTGTGTGTGTGTGTGTGTGTGTGTGTGTGTGTGTGTGTGTGTGTGTGTGTGTGTGTGTGTGTGTGTGTGTGTGTGTGTGTGTGTGTGTGTGTGTGTGTGTGTGTGTGTGTGTGTGTGTGTGTGTGTGTGTGTGTGTGTGTGTGTGTGTGTGTGTGTGTGTGTGTGTGTGTGTGTGTGTGTGTGTGTGTGTGTGTGTGTGTGTGTGTGTGTGTGTGTGTGTGTGTGTGTGTGTGTGTGTGTGTGTGTGTGTGTGTGTGTGTGTGTGTGTGTGTGTGTGTGTGTGTGTGTGTGTGTGTGTGTGTGTGTGTGTGTGTGTGTGTGTGTGTGTGTGTGTGTGTGTGTGTGTGTGTGTGTGTGTGTGTGTGTGTGTNCTCTCTCTCTCTCTATCTCTCTCTCTCTCTCCCTCTCTCTCTCTCTCTCTCTCTCTCTCTCTCTCCCTCTCTCCCTCGCTATTTGTCTCTTTGTGTGTGTGTCTCTCTCTCTGTTTCTCTCTCTGTGTTCCTTTCCTCACTTATCATTCGTGTTGCGATCAAGTTTACATTTCGATTCCATACGACATTTCCAAGGAATTGATTCCGTCATGTTATATCTGTACAGCTCAGGTGTTTGTTCCAGATTAAACGTATATAGAAATCTAAAATAACTCCATATACTATAGAATGAAAAGATACAGTAAAGGCAGTTAAGCAGAAGATGACAAAGTAACTTAGATCCACAGTCATAATACCACATTGAGAAGGAGTGATGGTTTTGCTGCTTGGCAACTGAAACAGAAATATTTCAAAATTGATATTAACACTTTCATTTCTTTTGATTCTTTTTTCGTAATTTGTTTTCCATTCGTAACCTAATTTTTGTTTATATTAATATTTACTTTATGTCGATTTCAGGCCAAGTGACAGCCTTGTTTTATTCAGAACATTTTCCACATTACTGTCAAATTTCAAAGAAAATGGGATAATCCTAATAAATGCACTTGTCTTTCATTTTATGCAATAACTTTTGAATATTCTTCCTAACTGTTCCTCCATTTTTAAAAGCTTTTTCTTGATAGTTACGCTAAAGAAGCTTTAGTTTAGAGTATCAAAGTGATGTTACCAATGATACCATATTGAGAATTACTTTTTAAACTTTCTTATATTTTGAAAGTACAATTGTTTACTAGTATGTTATCTGCAGCACTATGTCTGTTCTCTTTGCTATTATTACATTTTGATATCAGTGTGCAACAAAAGGATTAAAACTATATTGCTGATAACACAATAAGCACTTCTCTGTATTTTCAGACAGCAAAAGGTTTCCACTTCTCCAGCTTTTAAAGTTATAAGCATGTGGCTTGTCTTTCATGAAGCCTAAAATTTTACTGGCTCCCACAATTTGAAAGACTCTCTTTCTCAACACGACTTCATAAATGACACAGTCACTCTTCTGTCTACATCTTAACTGTCTGTAGTACCTATTTCATTGTAAAATGAAAGATAAGAGCATGTTGTTTACAGTTTTTATTACAAATAATTAGTAATTTAGCCCGGTGCTCGTATGATTTAGGTAGAGCTGAGGGAAAATCTGTCATTTGGGGCCACAAACAAAATCTTGAATCAAGAATTTACAAACAATACAGAAAACGTCAGATTTTGATGCAGAAAATTCTCAACCACGTTCAAATAAAATTGGCACCAATTCCTTAAGTGCTTAAACGGATCCATTTGTCTCTGAGCCTTACGTATTTCATAAAATTTAATCTTTTATAAATGTAAACCACAAGACATATTTGTAAATCTGTATACCTAATCTCATTTTGTTCTTAGAAATGCGCTGTCGTCAGCAGTTTCAAATTATTGCAGTTTAAACTAATTAAATATAGTCGTAGTTCTTAGCCTAGTACAGCTCGCAATGATATGTTATGTTCTGTTATCAGCTTGGTGATTTTTATTTGGCTACCTCTCAAGAAAAACTCCTTACCAAACTTCTTACCAAACTTACCATTGAGTCTTAAAAAAAACAAGTACAGGTCAAAACTTTGCCCGATATAAATAATCACTTTCATATGATACATCAGTACAATAGCAGTTTTTCTTAACAGTTCTAGTTAGGAGATATTGGCATAAAATCGTATACCTTTGTTACCCAAAGCCAATTTTTGGTCAAAAATCTTAAATAAATGCTAGACCAGCTCACTGCAATCTCCTGAAGCACTAAATGTGATTTATTTCACTCCACATTGCACAAATATATGCTCATCTGTTTTTTCATAGGTATGCCGTTGCAGTTTTCGACAATCCCAATCTAAAGTCACTGTGGAAAATAAATCAGAAAATTCAGATTACTCAAGGAAAACTGTTTTTTCATTTAAACCCTAATTTATGTCCGGAGAAGATCAGAGAATTTCAGAAAGCAACAGGAAGAAATTCCTCTGCAGATGATATTTCTGAGAGCACAAACGGAAATAACATTGTCTGTAAGTTGACATTTCAATATACTAACTTAGTGATCACAGTTAAAATTAAATAATATGTGTCGTTTTCTTTTTCTTTTTATCAATCCATATTTATTTAGTTATCTAGCGATCTATCGATTCATCCATGTAGGTATCGATGTGGCTTTCTACCTACCTATCTACCTCCCGTCACATATACATACATACATACATACACATATAAGTACATATATGTACACCTATCTATCTATCTATCTATCTATCTATCCATCTATCCATCCATCTATCGTTTTATCTATCTGTCCATCTATCTATCTATCTGTCTGTCTATCTTTTTATTTCATTCTCTCGTTCTGTCTCACTCTCTCTTCCTCTTTCTCTTTCTCTTTCTCTTTCTCTTTCTCTCTCCTTCTCACTTTCGCTTTCTTTTTCTCCCCCTCCCCTTGTTAACACAGCGAATTGTAATTGTTAATAAAAACAAATGGGTTTTTTTGTGCCTATTGACAACCTTTGAT
>RDPX01000386.1:492460-521621 GCA_003991215.1 Morbakka virulenta | reverse complement strand
TGACGATGATTTTGTAAAGGAATCGAAAATTAGACTCTGGTATAATCTGGTTATTTTCTGGATCAATAATTTGAATTTTAAAGTTATCAAGATGACCTTATTCGGTTTTGTTTTCTTGCTTCAGTACTTTATATTAAAATTTTCTATTTTTATATGGAGTTGTTAGAGATTATTGTCACCGAATTTTACTACACGTTTGTGGAGACTTTAAACGATTATCAAAATACAAGATTTAGTGGATAATACAAGCCCTTCCCATTTCAAGTGAGAAAATAGTTTGACGTCACCTTTACACAGCTTAAACAAATATTCAAGAAGTAGCAATGATGTTAAATTGCCGCTGGTTTTTGTGAGAAAAACTCTGAAGTAAAATTCCTTTCTTTTCCTTTTCAATGTCATGCGATTTTTTCATTGATGTCTTTCTCAAAGATTTTGTCAAACGTTGGAAGAGCCAAGTGATTTTTCTGTGCAGTAAAATATCCAGAGTATCTTCCCTTTGGCACAGGTCAATATACCAAGTATAGTTCAGGTCATATACAACTAGAGAATTGGCGCAGGTCAAAGGGTCAGGGGGTTACCTGTCTCACGGCAGAAAGGACAGGCTGGTAGTGAACAAAAATAAGGATGTAATAACAAGGCTTCATCTTATGTTTTTGGTGATTAGTTGAAAATAATGAATTTGAATTCAAAACTTTAATTTGATGTTAAATAAACAATTAAATATAACCACAGGACAAAATAGAAACTCTATGTTGAAATGATCCACCTATTGGCCTGCTTGACCTTTAATGGCAAACATACACGACGACTGTGGTATTTGAAGTGCAGATACAAGAGCATGATCTCCAAATGAATGTCTGAGAAGAGTTTGGACAGAACTGTAACTGGTAGGGATTAAAGTTTGAAAGAAATCTAGAGGAAGCTTTATAGTGCAGAAAAAAGCCAGGGAAAAACTTGCAAAATGCTGGTAGATTTCAACAAATTGAAGATAAAGTTTGAAAAGTAGTTCTTTTCACAATGTGCATTACATGAAGGAAAGTGATTTAACTTTGTTCATGGATTTCTTTTGTTTTGTATTATTGAGAAAATGTGGGGGCCAGATAGAAACATATTCAACGGAATAAGGAGGTTGTTAAATCGTTTTCTGCCCCATTCGTAAGGGTTTGGGGTGGCAGATTGATCCAGGTCAATATTATTTGTTTGATAATTCTTTACAGCAAAAATTCTCCTTGAAATAATCGGGATTGAAAATTTGCATACTGGGTGCATAATGACGACTCATTTTGGGCAGAGATCACCTCACATCTGGTAAAGACGTAACGGTACAGTCTCAAATGAATATTCTATCTGGGGAACGGCTGGGATATTAGAATTTCAAGTTTGAGTTACTCACTGAGTTCCTATTCAGTTTAGCTATCGAAAATTTAACTTCATCGTGCAAGGTCTTAGATCACACTATAAGTACGGCTGGAGAGATCAGCGTTCGTCCTCGCGAAAATGTGAGGAAATGCATTAAGCATTTTTACCAAAAGCTAGCAGTTAAGATCAAGACAAAAGGTTATTGTCTGCAATGTAGAGTTAATAAAAGTTTTCATTTTATTTTAAGCTTTTAATTAGACAAAATTAATATTCACTAACAGTCTCTCTAGAGGATTGCAGAATGAGAGAATGTCATCTGTACCATCTTCTAAGCTTGATAGTAAAGACACTTGGATGCAAAATGAGAAACATTTCAAATTGTTTTCAACATTGTTGAAAAAAAATGCAGAAGCACGAATTCATGCGAGCACCAACATTGCCAAGGGTGATAAGAAAGCGAGAGCATAAAATTTTAACTTTATTAAAGGGTATGGTCAAGGAGCTGGAAACTAATTTCTAAATAGTTGACAGCTATTTCCTGCAATTACATTTTGAAGCTGTTGATGCGGTTGATGCTTCAACAAAGGAACGCTATTATCAATTATTCCACAAGACTTTTGCGACGCTAGAAACAATGCTGGTGAATGTGACTCAAAGCAAACCATTTGAAAAATAGACACAACACCTTTTAACTGACCATCGGGATCACATTTTAAGTGAATTGCTGTTAGTCGAGTTTGACATTTACAGGCAGACTTATATCTTTGCCTGTAAGTCGACTCAATGTTTTTATGATTTCCACAAAACTTTACAGGATGTAACATAAGGCCAGCTACTTGTTCCAGCTATAATAACAGACTGCAAATTGCTGCTTGTTACCCCAGCAACAAGTGAAACCCCAGAAAGTTCTTTTTCGTTAGACTGTGAAGACTCAGTTGAGGGTCACTATGACCTAGCAAATATTTAATGATCTCGCCATATTGAATAGCCACAAATAAATTAAAGGCACACTGGATCTTTCTTGTGCAATTAATCAATTTTTATCTTTATACAAAGAACACAAATTCGGTCATTTCCAGGGGGTTTTAATGGAAAAACCCCACTCTGTGATAATGTGATCATCTTAGAGATTCTGATAACATTTAGTCTAAAAAGATTTTCCTGGGGAGCATGCCCCTGGATCCTCCTAAAGGATGGGCATCTTCGGCACAGATATTCGTTACATTAAGTTTGACCCTCCCCCTTTGGGCTGCCTTTAGAGGTTTTACAGTGTAATAAAATATGTGACATTTAAAGTAACCAAGAGCGGTGGGAGAATTTCCTGTTTATGCTCAAAAAAATTTCTCTGGCAAGACTTCCTTTGCTTTTAAGGATAATTTTTTCTCATCATTACAAATAATTAAAAACGACTCAGATAAAAGCAAAACTACAAGTTGTATCTTGTCCATTTTTTTTATCAGACTTGGACTTTTTTCTAAAAGAGAGTTTTATGAATTCTAGACTAAAGATTACTACGATTGTATTTCTCTGATACAGAATTAAGATCGACGAAAATTACGGCTACTTTTTACCAGACACCGCTCTTTTAGGTTCCCTTGTATTAATACTGTCTATCAATAAAGGTATCAGGTTTTTTATCCAGGTGATGGTGATTGGGGAAAATAAACCAAAATTGACATCCTGTGAATATGTACTGTGGAGATTATTTTATATATATTCTATATATTTCATATATATTATATATATTATATTTATTATATATTATATATATTAAATATATTTTTTATATACTGTGAAGATTATTTTTATTTCATGCCCTGATAGGTAACATGAAAACCTTATACTTAATAGTGAAGTTTTTCCTACTTATTTTTTATGTTATTAACTTCTTGCTTGGAAAATAAGGACGTGGAGTAGAAAAATTCATTCCCATTTTATTTTTATCCACCTTCCAGTGATGTCCGATTTGTTGTGGTTGCAGATTGACAAAATCTTGTCAATCTGCAACCACAGGTTGACAAGATTTAACCTGGAACCCTTACTCCCGCTTGAGAACCAAGCGATGAACAGCTGATCGTATTTAAAGACATAAGAAATCTATGAATTTAAAACAGACAAATAGATGGGCTTCGATGGAAAAGGGGCATATCAGACACGAACTTCCCATTGAGCAGACCGATTAAAATATATTTCTGTATTGGTCTTCTGTAACCTGATGTGTGTTGGTCAGTTAAGAATTATACAGTCATGAACAAAAGTTTAAGACCAAACACTGAAAATAGCCGAAAATTGGGTATTGCATCAGACTACATCAGCCAATTGTCCTGATTGCATTATATAAACTGTTTTAACTTTAGTTATTTCTTTGAATGTTTTTTTAGCTGCTGTCAACATCTCGTTCTGATTTTTGCCAATTTTTTGAAAGTTGGAGAACAGCTGACATGGGCTTTAAACTACCCTGACGACCGTTCAGAGGGCCCAAATCATAGCCCCAGGCAGTCAAAAGTTGACGGAACCCAGCGTTGCGAAGAAATTGAGTGTCAGCAAGTCAGCCGTGCATCAGGCGATCGTCAAGTACGAAGAATTAGGAACCTACAAGGATTGAAAGAGAAGTGGAAGACCTAGAAGCACCACCAAGTACGACGACATCTTGATGAAAAGGATGGTCGTCAGGTCTCCAACAATACGCTGAAGATAATCTGGGCACTGCTGCGGAGAAGATACAACGTGACTCATATAACAGTTTCTCGTCGTTTATCGAAAGAATTTCAGTTGAAATCCTACAAACCGGCAAGAAAACCGAAGCTTACTCGTACGATGAAAGCTAAGCGCCTGAAATTTGCATTGAAACATCGCCACATGAGGACCGCACAGTAGGGAAGGGTATTATTATCAGACCATTCTGCCCTTCAACAGTTCGCAGTGCGCAAGCACCACGTCAGGAGTCCAGCTGGCAAGCGAAATGATGATAAATATACGATATCGACTATGAAACATCCCCCAAGTCAGATGATTTGGGGCGGCAATATCCAAGAAGGGGGTCGGCGGTCTCTACTTTTTGACTCCAGGAACCACTATGAATGGACCAAAGTACGTCGAGTTGTCGTCAGACAAACTCAAACTTCACATGGAAGTCCATAACTGCAATATTTTCATGCAGGATGGAGCGCCATGACACCGTTCCAAAGTTGAAACCAAGTTTCTGGCTGCGAACAAAGTCAAAGTGCTCGAAAGGCCGAGAAATACCCCTGACCTCAAGTCAATTGAAAATTTGTGGACGATATTGAAGGTTAAAGTGTCGGAACAACAACCGTCAAGTGCTCCAGGGTTGGCTAGAGTGATAAAAGAGGTCTTGGTTAAAGAAACGTCAAAGGAGTATTGCCAAAGTTTAATAGACGTTATACAGAGGCGCATGGAGGCTGTAATCAGAACATGGAAGGACATACAAAATGTTAAATTTTGGACAATTGAATTATCATGGATACCAAAATTGCATATAGTGACATATTTTCCGTGCTATATGAAGATTTTATGAGAAATCAAAGTAATTGTCCTGTTTGAATTCGATGATATTGTCATTTTCGTGAAATTTTGAGCTTGGTCTTAAACTTTTGTTCATGATTGTAGAGCAATGTCTGTCCACTACAACAACTAGGTAGGGCGTGGGCCTTACAGGATCCTCGCAATTGTGTTTGCTGAGTGAAGGTGAAATTGTATGGAAGTTTAATTGCTTGCTTAAAAATCCAAAACAAACAATAAATGTCTGGCATCGGACGAAAGTGTAGGTAAAGGGCACACCTGTATAAAGGTCAGTACTAAATAATAATGGCCTAAATTATACAAGAATTTTGAGGTTTGGTTTCTTCAGAAGCTCATCGAAAAGTCAATAACTGATAATCTAGCAATATCTTATTTAAAAGCTGGGTTTACCACATGACGTTTATATTCCTTTTCANCAGATGATTTGGGGCGGCAATATCCAAGAAGGGGGTCGGCGGTCTCTACTTTTTGACTCCAGGAACCACTATGAATGGACCAAAGTACGTCGAGTTGTCGTCAGACAAACTCAAACTTCACATGGAAGTCCATAACTGCAATATTTTCATGCAGGATGGAGCGCCATGACACCGTTCCAAAGTTGAAACCAAGTTTCTGGCTGCGAACAAAGTCAAAGTGCTCGAAAGGCCGAGAAATACCCCTGACCTCAAGTCAATTGAAAATTTGTGGACGATATTGAAGGTTAAAGTGTCGGAACAACAACCGTCAAGTGCTCCAGGGTTGGCTAGAGTGATAAAAGAGGTCTAGGTTAAAGAAACGTCAAAGGAGTATTGCCAAAGTTTAATAGACGTTATACAGAGGCGCATGGAGGCTGTAATCAGAACATGGAAGGACATACAAAATGTTAAATTTTGGACAATTGAATTATCATGGATACCAAAATTGCATATAGTGACATATTTTCCGTGCTATATGAAGATTTTATGAGAAATCAAAGTAATTGTCCTGTTTGAATTCGATGATATTGTCATTTTCGTGAAATTTTGAGCTTGGTCTTAAACTTTTGTTCATGATTGTAGAGCAATGTCTGTCCACTACAACAACTAGGTAGGGCGTGGGCCTTACAGGATCCTCGCAATTGTGTTTGCTGAGTGAAGGTGAAATTGTATGGAAGTTTAATTGCTTGCTTAAAAATCCAAAACAAACAATAAATGTCTGGCATCGGACGAAAGTGTAGGTAAAGGGCACACCTGTATAAAGGTCAGTACTAAATAATAATGGCCTAAATTATACAAGAATTTTGAGGTTTGGTTTCTTCAGAAGCTCATCGAAAGGTCAATAACTGATAATCTAGCAATATCTTATTTAAAAGCTGGGTTTACCACATGACGTTTATATTCCTTTTCAAATTTCTCATATGCACATGCATTTCTTTGTCTGGGCATTGGTCGTATCCGTTGTGGCGGCTTAACAGAACATAAGTAATATATAGATCGAAGGACAAGGAATAAATGAGTTTAGCCTGCTACGGCACTTCACAAGTATATCGCCAAGCTACGATTACAATAACATACAAATCATTTTATTTAATCAACAAACAAAGCACAATTCATAATAAAGTGATGATAACAATGTGAGAAAAGGAGAAAAGTAACAGGCCAATATAGGCACACCTAATGGAGCTACTAATAGAAGTAGGAAGGTATTCGAGTGGAAGAAAATGGACAGTGTGTTAGAAATACTACCTTTCAATTAAGTTAAGTGGAATGCTACAAAAGTCATCACAGCCACTAACGGGGTACTAAGGCAAGGCAAGCTCTTACATTAAGTAGAAGAAATAGCTTTAAGTGAAGAGCAAGCGATGGGGCTTTACAAATAATGGTACTGCCTCTTCGAATATTGAATAATAATTCACAATTGTTCGATATACCTTTTTATTGAAATATCACAAGGGCGTTCAATGGGCAATTGTAAATATAATCAGCAGAAAAGACTTACACCACTAATTAAGAAAAAATAATTAAAAAATGACTTCGAGCCTCACAAAGCCACTCGTCGAATTATGTGTCAATAACAATGTTTTCCTCAAAGAAATAAATCTGTTTAGTAACGCTAAAGAGAGGGCAAACTTCATCACCTTATAGGGTTGTCAATGTAAGCCAAAAAAAGACGCTCAACCCTTTCGGATACTTGACTCTATATCAATACGAGTTTATACATCCCAAACAAACCTGGTACAGTTGATTGTTTACTCTTACCAAAACGTCGTAAAAATCTCCAATACCAGTCATTAATTAAGGCAATGGTTAAGGATAATTGGTTAAAAAACATTGCATTAGAGGTGTAAATCCGCAATATATTCGAAAAAGACCACTTCCTAAGAGCTATTCGAATAATCGTATAAGAATTATTCGAATAATCGTATAAGAATTATTCGATATATCGATTAAGAGAACAATATGGGTGTGGGATGGGCATGTTAGAATTAAAAAACGCATTTGTAGTCGCTAACGCGTTTTTCACTTCCAACACGAATCACCGATTTTAAACATTGTGGAAAACAAAGGTACTGTACTGATTAAGTCTTAACAATTTTCTTTGCCTTTTTCAAGGCCCTTATATCAAACTGAATTCGCAATTGAATACGATCCTATTGATATCGTGTCCTTTGGTTTTTCCTGTGTGTACTTGTTTACCTACTTGAAGAACTTTCAAGCACACTTAACAATAGTCTAGTAATCGATGGAAAATAAAGACGAGGCCGGTATCCTTTGCTACGAAATCGCACACCGAAAAGAATTTGTGAAGACTGAATTACTATTTCCTGAAAACTCCATTATACTGTTTCAGTGGTTATTGCTTAGTTATCAAGCAGCTGTTGCTCGGTATTTCATTGAAGTGGTACTTTTAAATAAAAAATCGTCGTGCCAATTTTCAAAACCATCAACTTACAAAGGTTCTTATTTTTTAAAAGATCAAATTCCTAACAATTTCTGGTAAAAGGCTTGATCTCTTCATACTAACAATACACCCTGCTGAATGTACTCTCTTCTCCTTTTGAAGGCACGGATCTCGCAGGTGAGCACAAAAACTGCCGTGTCAGAACGGCAACATTTGCGAACCACGTTTTGTTTGTTTTTCAGCACTTCATGGGGTCCTCGTTTGGATGCAATGGATACTCTTCGCAAAAATACGTGAATTCATCAACAGAGTGGCTGTTTTTCATCAAAATAATCGTCGCCGAGCAACAGTATCATCGATGATTTCTTACCAATGGGTTCTTCTGGAGCCGTTTGATAACTGACATGTACATTGACTAGACTGACAAGGAAATTGACGTTGTCAATAAAGGAAGTCTTCATATCCTGTGGTAAGAAGTTTAAGCCTTTATCCTTAGGACCTAAACATGATGCAACTGCAACCAGCGAATCGTGCTGAAGGATTTCCAAAAATGATTATTTTATAACGTTAGAAAATTTAAATTTAATTGTTTTAAATGTCGGGATCTAATTGCTTTAGCTTCAGGGCATTATTCCGTAGCCTGGTAACAACAGGCAGAATATAGGGCACCGATATATTTTGCTCTTATGACATGGCAGTAGTTGCTAGCTGAAATACCCTGAATACCGGTAAAAGGCAATCAGTTTTGTTCCACTTCGAAGCATGCAATGCGAGGGACTCTTCCTTAGCTGGTGCTACTACTATTCTGTCTGAGCGAAATAAATGAGAGGGTTGCCTCTGTGGCATCATATCCCGTGCTACTATACTTGTGATGATCGCAGCTATTTGCTCAGCTCTCTCCTTGTTACATTTTCTCTGGAGTTGGAATATGAACCTTATCTTCAAGTCAAAGTGGTTGACTCACCATCTTTACATACCGGAGGATGTTTGCTTCATACATAAAAGATTAGCTAACCTGTGCTCCCGTGATAGCTAAATTCATCTCCACAACGTTTGCACTTTACTTTACGTGGTCTCCGTTTTCAAAATGTTCCCAGGCTGGGCTTGCTTTCCTCATTTTCTACCTGATAAAAAATTTGCCATGTTTCCACCTCTTTGAAAATGAAACAACAACTAAAGTGATGCATGTAAAATATGATAATTTATTTGAATAAGCATTTTTATTCATTTAATTTATGACAATTACCATTTGCAGCCTGGAATAACCATGTGTAATATAGTCTTGGGGTAAACCAATTTTAATTTTAATCTGAGCCATGGTAATATTGTATCAAAGCTTCTCAAGGAACATAAACCACTGTTTATGCCATAATACCAGCCACCAAACCTGAAACTGCTTTTTTTATTACACTAGGCATGCAAATTTGTAACTCAAAATCACATTGACTCCAAACCTTCCTGAATTTACCCTTATATCTCAAGCCCCACAACGTTTAATCACTTTTAACTTTCCGGCATTTTAACATCCGTTTCATTGACAAGCCATTGGTGTTCCTTCGCTGATCCTTTAATCACTAACCGAATTGGAATATAACGAATTGGAATTTTCAACTCGTTTTTCCAGGTCACGAAACCCTCTTCCTAATTTTCCATCTTGCTCTCACCTCCTCAAAATCATACTTTTTGCGGACCATAGTATCAGACCTTGAACACCTGAGTGTTTCACAATTGTCGAAGGAGAGCTTTTGACTTTTGTCTGCCGAAGATTCTTTAGCTCTCTCTCTCTCTCTCTCTTTCGTGGGACATTTGATGTGTTAATGGTGAACAAAACAACTGTGCACTTTTATCACAGCCATTAAGCAGTTCAATGAACACAGAAGATATTCATGTAATACTTTATCTTTGCTGGCTGTTTTCGTAATCGTTTTTTTTCCCTCAAAAGCGAGATAGTTGATTATTGAACTGAAATCGTGGTATCCACATATCGTTCTCCTTGAGTATTATTTCTATCTTCAAAGAGGATGATACAATTCAGTTGTTTACAGTAAAAATATAATAAATACTGCTGTCAACATGTGTCCTCTTATGAGAGAGAAAAAGTAAATAAAATTAAAAACTAAAAATCAAATAACTTGAAAACGTCGTCCCTAGGGCCTCTCTCTCTCTCTCTCTCTCTCTCTCTCTCTCTCTCTCTCTCTCTCTCTCTCTCTCTCACTTCCTGACATTCAAAAATGCCAGGAAAGCCGAGAGGAGACCCTGGGAACGAGGATGAAAAATTAGTTGGCTGAAAATAAAAGAAAAATGAAAATAAAAAAGCTATTAAAAGTAAATTTGTTGGGACATATATACAAGTTAAATAGTTTCATTAAAATATCTCGCTCCCAGGTAATAAAATGATCTCTTCCCAAATTCTAATTTGCATTTTGGCTGTTTTAGCTTTTTCAAATTGTTTCGTAATAATTGGTCGGAGACCAAACCATTCGATGTTAGTTGAACAGCCCTAACTTTGTGTTTGTATCAGCAAACCCTGCAGAACTCTCCTGCAGCCGAGTCTGCCTTGTTTGTGTCAGCAAACCTAGCAGAAACCTTTCCCAAAACCGAGTCTGTCCTACTCCTTCTCAGCTTCAATGCACCAATCCCCTCATTCTAAGTAGAAGACACGGGTTTGGGTAGTAAGATTACTTACAGTTTTCCTACATTAAAAGAATGCTTTCAAAACGATTTAACTTTTACTAGTCAAGGAATGAAAAATCTGACCTGCGATCTTCATGGCTCCCAAATAATCGATTCAGAATTTATTCAATAAAATTAAAGTCGAAATACACATTTGATCAAATAATTACCAGGCAATGACTATGTTCACTTGTGACTGATGAAGAATACATGCACTCCATATTTAAGTCATGATACGACCAATTTATCTACCATATATAGGTAGATAGATAGGCAGACAGATATTTTGCCATGTCCTAGAATTTTTCTGATTTTGGAATGATTTTTTCCCCTGTCCATGTCTGTATCCACTATGGCTAATAAACTTTCCTAAATTCATCTGTTTGTTAGCTCTTTAATTAAGTTAGTTCCTGACCTTTCATGGGAAAGATTATACATAATTTCTTCTGCATATCCTCTTGTCCATTGAAAAAAATACCTGAAAGAATCCCTGTTTGAATAATGCTGCATAAATATAAGTCAATGCTCCTTTAATTGCGATTCTTCATTATTGCTAATTCTACAGTACAAGAAGAAAACTTAACCGCTTTCGTATGCTAATGTTAATTAGCACACCAATGGTTTCTGATGAATGAGTTTTCTATTTTGGGGTTTTTCAATAATCCTGTTTGTCGAATAGTTCTTTTCTGTTAGAAAACTCAGTGTGTTTCGAGTTGAAATTGACACATTTGGGTAATACAGAGTCTTCCACCTGGTTTTGAAAGTATTAAAAACATTTTATTGACAAATTATACCATAATATACCACTCAAGTCAACAACAGATTTATTGTATTAAAGGAAACTTGAAGATAAAGGGAATATAAACAACAGGTTTAATATTCTGTTTGTACTAAAGTTTCATCTACTTAACTCTTGGCAGTTTCCTGATTAAAGTAACACTGCTTATAACTTTATGATGATGTGCGATAATATAAACCCCAGAAACTTTAACAGCCTCTCCATTGCTTTCAACGAAACCTTTCAAAAGGAAATTATTTTGGGAGCGCGAATGTAAAAGCATACTCAGCACAAGTATTTGTTGGCTTTTGTGTCTTTGAAACCTGGGCCCACCTGTCCCATGTGACCAGCTATTGTTCCATTGTAATAGACATTAGCATAAACCACAAAGTGACCACCTGCAAACTTTTTCATTTTTAAGCCTTTTACAAGTTATTCTCTAATTATTCAGGTTGACTTTTTCCTGTCAAAGAAATACATCAACTTACCTTTATTGTTGGACTTCGGATCTGGATCCCTAAATTTATGTACTCAGTACACCATGTGTTTTTTCGCCTTACGTCACATTAGTTAGCCCAAAACCTTTGGACTTAACACCTTCATCAATGAGTGTGTTAAAGGGAGAAAAAATCCCCAAAAATATATATACCCTTTGTTGCAGTTTGATTTTGACGATGCCAATCCAATACTTATTAACAGTGGTCATCTTACTCTTGATCAGAATAAGAAAAATTGATGTCGTACTGGTATTAGTGCGAAAGATTACCATCTTCTCAGCAATTTTCTGGTCCGAACTTTGTTTAACATAGCCCGTCGCAGTTACTGCTGTGCTACTGTGCTTTTAAGCTACAAGCATTACAAGCATTTCAGATTGAATCTCGTTTGACACCAAACAAAAGTCATTGCGTGTTTTATGCAATACACTTGTCATTTGGATTCAAGGTCAGAAATTTATCTCGTGNTTTTCCTGTCAAAGAAATACATCAACTTACCTTTATTGTTGGACTTCGGATCTGGATCCCTAAATTTATGTACTCAGTACACCATGTGTTTTTTCGCCTTACGTCACATTAGTTAGCCCAAAACCTTTGGACTTAACACCTTCATCAATGAGTGTGTTAAAGGGAGAAAAAATCCCCAAAAATATATATACCCTTTGTTGCAGTTTGATTTTGACGATGCCAATCCAATACTTATTAACAGTGGTCATCTTACTCTTGATCAGAATAAGAAAAATTGATGTCGTACTGGTATTAGTGCGAAAGATTACCATCTTCTCAGCAATTTTCTGGTCCGAACTTTGTTTAACATAGCCCGTCGCAGTTACTGCTGTGCTACTGTGCTTTTAAGCTACAAGCATTACAAGCATTTCAGATTGAATCTCGTTTGACACCAAACAAAAGTCATTGCTTGTTTTATGCAATACACTTGTCATAATCTAGAAAAACCTACTGTTGTAAACCGCACAAACTATTTATGTAATACTTCATGAGCAAGTAAATGAACAGTGACATATCTTTTAAAAATGACAAACGATATTGCTGTGCGAAGCAGGGAAAACCAGACCTGAATTTTAAACCGTCATTTAGTATTTAAAGGGCCGTTAAAAAAAAAATAACTTGCTCCTCTAGTAAACAGAGAAGGGACGTATTTTCCTAATTTACTATGCGTAACATGCTGTAACTAATACAAATTTGTGTCTATGAATATATCATTAAAAAAACAACCAGCCTTTACATGACTACTAAAACACTGAGCAAGAGCAACTTCTGACGTTTTTCATTTACTGGCTTTCACTTAAGTTGAAGCTGTCTAAAATAGTGTAATTGTTCATATATAAATCACTGACATTTTTCAATGACGGTCAAAATTTTTCAATCACAAATTCTTCCAACCCATTGCACGAGCAAAACTGTCTTTGTTGTCAGTTGTTTTGGTCACAGTTAACAACATGTCATATTCTGAACTAATTGCTCAAAGGCCAGGTTAAGACCACATTCACAATGTTCCTTTCTGTCTTCTGGGTCAACTGCACCTCGTGCTGAAACAATACCTGTTGAATGAGACCAGAAGGAAATAATTTTGTTTTGAGAGACTGAAGTTAATAAGGCAGAAATAACTTCTGAAAGGAAACCTTTAATTTCATGTGGACGTAAAAATCCTTTTCTGTACCACAGAAATTTAAAGCCTTTTATGCTTTCCTTTACTACGACCTTATTAATCTAGTACAGAAAATTGGAGAAACAAAGCGAACAGGACTCTTGCCTATTGAGTTTTCAGCTTGCGAGGTCAACTTCAATAAATTCAAATAAGCATTTATCAATAACTTATATTTTACTATGGAGAACGAAGAAAATAAACTTGACGAAGTCGAATTAGTATATGCCTTCAAACGAAAGAGAAACGAACTTTCTAATTCTCGCAAAATGGAAGTAATACAACTGGCTCAGGAGGGCAGAAGTCAACGCCAACTAGCTGCCGAGTTTGGTGTATCCAAGTCACAGGTTCAATCGATTTTACAAAGAAAAGATGATATTATTTATAGACAACTAAATGAAGGAGATGATTCTACTCCACCACGAAAGAAAACAAATTTTGACGATGTCAATGAACGTGTTTTAAATTGGTATATGCAAGCCAAAGCAAGAGGAATAGCGGTAACTGGTGCTTATTTACAACAAAAAGCGCGGGAAATAGGGAGAGAACTCGGCAAGGATTATTTTCGTGGGTCCAATGGATGGTTGGAAGCTTTCAAAAAACGACATAAAGAACTGTTCACCGAAGGAAAGGTACCACCTCTTGTTACTCAAGTGAAAGAAGCAAAATCTGAAACGTCTGATACAGTCTCGGACAAAGTTGTTTCCGCGATTTCACCACACACCAACGTCCAGGGAATAACGGAAGGTTTTGAGCCACGTGATGTTTACTTCGCTTGTGAAACTGCACTTTATTTTCGATCAGTGCCTGATCTCGCCTTTTCTTCTAGTGAGGTAAAAGTGACTGACCGTGTCACTGTGTTATTGTGCACTAACATGTTAGGTCACAAGGAGCCAGTATTTGTTGTTGGAAAAAGAACATCTCAACCAATTTTCCGTAACATTGATGTCCGGAGCTTACCTGTGGACTGGTCAACAAATTATAGAGCGTTAATGACGGGGGATCTTTTCCTCTCGTGGCTTCGAGGGTTAAATGATCGGGTCAGAAAGGAGGACCGGAAAATTTTGCTTTTTCTAGAGGGAACGCCCATTCATGCTGACGTGAAATTGTCAAATGTTGTACTGAGATTTTTTCGTGAGAATGAAACCAATAAAGTTCATGTTCTTCATACTGGGTTAACCCAAGAATTTAAAATGCAATATCGTGTACGACTACTACATTACCTTATGGCAGCTGGTGTTTTATTTAATACTCAACACCCACCAAATCCTGACCACGTTGATAGAATAACGCTTATCAATGTAGTTTTTTGGATAAGCTCGTCTTGGGATTCAGTCAAATTTAAGATAATCCAGGATTCCTTTTCGGCTGCTGGGTTCCCGTCATCACCTATGCAGTCACTGACTTATCCAGGACAGTTTGATGTGGGTAGAACTTCTCAGTTTCATACTGATAGTGAATTTTCAAGTCCAGTTACCAGTCCAATTCAGAGATGTGTGGACTTCCATTCAACAAAGGATGATTATCTGCAAGCCTTTTTGGCAGTATGTAATGTACCTGAAGAAATAGATATTCACGAGTTAGCCGTAAGATATCTGACAGAGGACGATGCACTTCCAACTTACGACACGTCTGATAACAACTGGGATGGGCAATATATGCAAAACAAACGGCTAGAAATTACAAAAACTGAGTCCAGCGAAGGTTACGAAAATAGAAAAGAAACTGTTCACCTGTGCCTGCTTAATTCGTTTGAAGAAGTTGACGAGACATTTAGACAGCTCCAGGATTATGCCCAGGAAAATAACTTTGTGGCTTGTCTGAACCATATAGCTAAGGCTAGAGATAGTCTTGTGGAAGATATATGGCGAAGACAATACCCACAGACTCGCTTAAATGCCAGGGAACATAGCCAGGAGCATTCGTGGAGAAAGGAACACCAGAGCCAGTCGATTGCAATGGACTATGCACTTGAAAGGGCTTCTTTTGCTTTGTCACCCCCATGTGAGTCAAAAGTTTCACCCACGTATGAAAACGTGGATACTTCATTACATGGATCCTCCAATGATGTGCGTTAGTGAGCTGTCATTTTAATTTATCATAATAGCTAGTACGTAGATTAGGTTTGTGTAAACAGCGATATAATATTCTACCATTGTACAGACCCTCTGGTAGAGAGGCGGTAGACTTGTAATATGAAACTGTTTTTTAGCTGCAAATGTTTAACAAGAGCCTAATTTTAAAAAAAATGCTGCACTATTGAAATGCTGATGGGAAATTTAAGATTTATGTATACCCTGCTGTATGAGTTTAGATTTTTTTGCTTGCATGATTTGTTTTCTATATCGAAGCCCAGGTCATTTAATTGGTCATTTACAAAAATTGCATCATCAGCCACTATTGTACTTCGACTTTATTACTTCAAGGCCTTTAACCATTAAAGCAGCTTCTGTGCATTAATTTCTATACTGTGATATGTAATAAGTTGTGCATATAAAATGCTGTAATCGCCAGGGTTATTATTCCTTACGTTTTTACACATTACGAGTGGGGAAATGCCGTTTATAGCAAGTATTATTTTACATTTATAAGCCTAGAAATAGACTGTTTAAGTATATATACATACCCTAATTTATCTGCATTCACTGTGAATATAAAACCTCAAGATTAAGTTGGTAGAATAAGCGATGCTGTGAATATATTCTCTGACATGTTCACCACGCCAATGGGCTCTTTAAGTACACATATATATATATATATATATATAACATATCCATGAATTTAAGACCCATGGACTACGTTTATGAGAAAGGAAATCTCTTTAATATATTTAGCTGACTTGATATAAGCCTACATTTTGTATTGCTTTTTAATTTAATGGCAGACGAAGTGTAGTCATCTTCGCCAAGTCTTACCAGTCACCGAATAAGGAATTAGGTTTCTTGATGGTTGGAAACTTTTCATTCAGGCTTGTCGAGAAGTCCTATTTATACATTATTGTTCAAATAACTTATTATTTCATTATTTTTTTTCTATTTTTTGAGTTTTAACGTCATTTTCCCCCAGCAATTGGGGCTCAGACGGTGCCCTTCAGAGGGACTTTGATTTGGCAGTAAGGAATTTCTTGGCCGGATGCCCTTGAAATTCCTTCATGTATAATATATTTCTGTTATTTTTAACGTATTTGATCAATTTATCTGACGGTTCTCCAAATTTAGATTTTTTACAATTTTGCAATCTTATACGCCAACAGGCTGTTATTCATTACGATAGTAGCAGATAAAGTTGTAAGACCTTCTGTTTTGGTTGGATATTTGCATGCAAGTATTTGGTCTAAGCTATTGAAAATATAAAACTACTGTTTTAAGTAAATTTGTGGGATTTTTTGTGGTTGTCGCCCCCATGAGAAGCATTATCCAAGAAGCGAAAAAGGGGTACTTTTGTTGCTCGCACTCGTAATTTCTGAGTAGAGTATTTGTATTTGTTGTTGATCAAGTGTTCAAAGTGTAGCTTACTTTCGGGGTAGCAGAGGGATTCTATCTGATCTAAAATTAGAAATTTATCAGGGTTTTGATGGTAAAATCGAACACAGGTGGATGATTTATAATGTTTGTTTGTAAATAACGTATAAGAATATATCAAGAATGTATTTTTATTTAGAGTCCTAAAGCTCACATCAAACAAAATGATTTTTATATGTATGACCAACAGTCTTGCTTCTGGGATTATTTTCTTCAGAAATGAACAAGTAGGTTATAAATATTTAACATGCTCTTAACTCTGTAAAGTAGATATATGAGTTATTTAACAATATAAACAAAGTTTGAGATGCATGTTTACTGGATGTTCAGCTTTTGTTTCTGTGTAATTTATTGTGAACTGTTGGTATACCTCCATTATTTGGTTGAAACATAATTGGCCTTCCGAGTAACTTCAAAAGTTTTAGCCAGCTGTAAATGACACTCAGTTTGGTGTCTGTAACAACAGATTGTTTAAGGAGAGGAAAGACACCTTACCTAATTTTAATTTGACCATTAGTAGCCGTGGCTTTATGGTAAGTGCAACTGCATAGTAACAAAGAGTTCCGGGATTGATTCCCCGAGCCGGCGAGGAGGAATTTGGAACTTTACAAAGAAAAAAGCCATTGGTTGTCGCCAGGAAGGGCGTCCGGCCAAGACATTCCTCATAGCCAAACCAAAGTCCCTCCGAAGGGCACCGTCTGAGCCCCAATTACTGGGGGGAAAATGACGTTAAACCTAAAAAAAAATTAGCTGATATAAATTGACAATTTATTCGTTTCAAAATTTCAAGCTCTTAAAGGGGAATATTGTATTGCAAGTGATATTAAGGAGTTTTGTTTTAATTCTTTAAATTACTAACCATAAAACACATAATTCGTGGAGTTGTCAGATTTATTGTATATGAGCTTTTAAACTGCTAAAATTCACAAAATAAGAGAATTTAAATATATCAATTGTCTAGTTTTTTACAATATTATTATCTGGTGTTTATAAAACTCTGTACATACCCTGTTGGCCAAAAATTATATATATTAATTAATATATATTATTATATTGTATTAAAATATTTTTTCAGTACTTAAAACAAAAAGTCAAAATTTAATTGGTTACATGAAATCATAAATACTACACTTACGACAACTATGAAACTTCACTAGTGAAAGTTCTTATGACTAAATTTCAATCTGTAAAAATTTTGAAAAACTTTAATAGTTGTATATAAAAAGTTGAATGATTTCTCTATGAATTGGTTTTAGTTTCAGGGAAAAAATGTACGTTCCTGGGGGACAAAAAGCTACAAACACAATGTTTAGTTTTTGCCTTTGGTCTTTGGTACCATTTGAATGTAAAAATCTTAATCGCTGGACTCCGTGGCAAACTATTATTCATTTAAAAGCAACATTCAAAAGTTTCTCAGTTATTTCCACTAGTAACAATTTGTCAACTTTTTCCAGCTTTTACCAATGCCTTCTTACAAAAATCCCTTTTTGAAATTACCCTAGTGTATATTTAATACCCCCTCATTATATTTTTATATTGTGACGTTTCATTTATTGAGTTCGAGAAAGTAGTTGTAAACAATAGCCCCTTTACTACTGCACCCCCCTGACACAGCTCAAAAAATAACTGCGTCTCGGTTATCAACGCCCAAATCCATTCAAATGTTCATTTGTTGTAAATAATATTACTCCATGTTAACAGGCAGACCAACTTCACCTATTATGTTAATGTTTCCAAGGACCATGTTATTTGCAAAATATTAACAAAACAAACTGAAATTCGTAACGACTTAAAATATGGAAAGTTAACTATGAAACTAAAAAATCAAAATAAAAGCCTGTTGGCAATTGGTCAAATTATTGTCTATTTCTTTACTATCTTTGATGGATGATTGCCCTTTCTTTGTATCTTTTAATTCACCACTCCATTGTTATGTTCAAGTACATAATCTTAGCGATCTACCTTAACACTGGTTAAATATTTTAATATGTTGTTTTCTGAGTTGTCTCCTTTTTTCACATTTAAGTCCTTCAATGCTACCGTATTCAGTAACATCATTAAGATAATAAATAAAAATAAAGCTGTTTCATTACGATATCGTCACTTCCCACAGCAATCTTGGTACTATTATTTTGGAAACCCTCAAGGCGTCGCAGATCAAACAACCTTGATCTACTTGCACATGCTAATTTTGAATTTGATATGGAGAAATGAAAATGACGGTGAGCCTCGCACCAATAATCTCTTGATAAGAGTGAGTTTTATTCAGAGTTTTTGATGGCATTTATCCATTCCATACCAAAAAATAGTATGGGAAATAGCAAGAAAATACCTCGTCAGAGGAGGTACACAGTTCACTGAATTTTGTGAACAAGGTTACAACCAAACCCAGTATATGTCACAATACAAAGCTGATACCGACAAGCAACTTTCGCATTGATTACACTGCCCTGCGCTTAAAAACTATTTTCAAAGGTCGAAGGATTTTTAACAGATTTGTGTATCTTTTGGTTCCTCTGAATCCAAAAATACCATCCACTTTCCTTGGTCGGGTCAAGTTTTTGAGATATGATTAGTGCACTTTTTGACCCTTGAATAGTACTCAGTTTAAGAAAAACAGGGCGGTAACTGGCCCAATCTTTGTCTTTACATAGAAAACGAAACTGGACCAGCCTTAATCTGAAACCGAAACTGCATCCGTCTTTAACTTTGGGAAACTGAAACTTTTTCTATTTTCACCTGAATAGTGTTTTATTGTTTAGCAGAACTGAACTCCAATCAATGTGACTTGAAGTTGCAAGGAACAGATGTAGTGTTTCTGTTTAGTAATTTTAGATCAAGAGAGAATGGATTGCAAATGTACAAATCACCTTTCATGTACAAATCATCCTGAAAGGTGATTTGTACATTTGTGATTGAGAAATGTGATTCTTCGTGGTTGCCTTGCAAAAGAAACTGATGTTGTGAAGAAGGCATATCAGGCTTACTTTGGAGTTAAGCTTGTAGACCAGGACAAGCCATTTTTCACCCCATGTTGGCTGCAAAACATGTGTTGAGAACTTGCGTGATTGGAGAAAAAACAAAAGGAAAAGTATGTCACTGGCTTTTCCTATGGTTGTGGAACAGGAACCTATGGCAAGATGGTAAAGATTATGTGACAGACTGCTATTTTTGCATGACTAATCATTTAGAAATCAATCGCAACAACAAGCATTGTGTTCAGTATCCTGATGTTCCGTCTGTCATAAGACCAGTCCTTCATGGTCCAGATGTTGCAATGGAAGCTAGCTCTGAATCGGAATCTGATAACACAAATGAGAGAACAGAGGGTGGAGAATACGTGGCAGAAGAAAATGACCAGCCAGTACCTCTAACACAAGCGGATCTCAGTTACCTGACACAAGATCTAAACATCTCAAAGGAATCGGCACAGCTTCTGGGTTCTCCTTTTTGTGAGAACAATTTTCTGCCACCTGAAACAACATTCTACTGGTATCGACAGCGTAAAAGAGGATTTAGACAGTTCTTCACAACTCAGAGGGACTCGTCATTGGTTTACTACAACAACATTGCTAGTTTCAAAAAAATCAATGGGGATGCACTAGGTTGCTATGGAATATAGTCTTTTCATTGACTCATCCAGCAGAAGTGTCAAGGCAGTTCTCCTTCGTAATGGAAATAAATACTCTATTCCAATTGGTCTTTCTGTGCAAATAAAAGAAACTCGCGAAAACATGCTGTCTGCTCTGAAGTACCATGACCATGGTTGGTTGATCTGTGGAGATCTTAAGGTTGTTGGATTGGTTTTAGGACTACAGGGCGGGTACACAAAGTTTCAATGCTTTCGATTTTTGTGGGACAACCGGGCGTATGATCAACATTATATCAGGATTGGAACCTGATTCGCACAATGGTCAGCCTCGCCCTCTTGTTGAACCAAACAAGATATTACTTTCACCCTTACAAATCAAACTGGGAGTTATGAAGAACTTTGTAACGGCATTGGACAGGGAAGGCAGAAGGTTTACTTTACTTCAACAGAAGTTTCCTCCGATAAGCTTTGAAAAGCTTGAGTCTAACATTTTTGATTGGCCACAAATACTGGAACCCAAGAAGGACTCAATGTTCGATGATGCTCTCAGTCCAGCTGAGCTGTCTGCTTGACTGTCGCTTAAGTCAGTAACTTACAACATTTCTTGGAAAAAACGGAGTGCAGAATGCGAGAAGAAAGTCGACAAACTCCTGAAGAACTTTTAAAAATTAGAGGTTAAGATGTCATCAAAATGCACTTTGTACGACCCCACTTAGACTATTTCTCTTATAACTGTGGAGACTTAAGTGAAGAACAGGGAGAGCGTTACCACCAGGACATTCTTGGCATGGAAGAACGCTACCGAGACTGGTGGGATGTGACCTTTCTTGAAACTTGCTGTTGGTGTTTGAAACGAGACGTGGTGACTACTCAGCACAAGAGAAAGTCGCTAAAAAGGCCGTTCATCCATGATTTGCTTTTGTGTAATGTATAACCTATATATTATGAAGTTTGATAAATAAAATGCATACTTTTTGTGAAGCACTAAATCCAAAATTAAAGGTAATAAATGGCATTAAAGGGCGTTAATAACATTTCTTTTACAACCTCGTATCCATAAAGTTGACGTGATTGGACAAAATGAGTTGTTTTTATATTTTGCAGAGCAAACTACGCTAGATTCAGCTATCACATGCTTGACCTATAAAACTTCGCAGGCCAGTGTTATCCAAACAGGGATCAGAAACTAGATCAATGAAATACACAAATAAATATAACAAGAACTTAAATAATCACAATTTACTCTTCGAAGATCTGTGTGCACATGGTTAAAATGGTTTTCAATAATTGTAAATTCATACTTTTTGGTAAAGATACCAAAATTACTTATGAGTCTCAATATTCTTAAAAACTTTTCATTTTGAGCCTTAATTTATTCGGAAAACATTGCTAAATGATATTTTATTCATATCAGTTTCAAGTAACTCGAATTGAAAACTGAAAATCATGGTTAAGGTATATATAGCAAGACTGGTGCTGTAACTGAATTATTTGTAATTATTTTACAATTATTTATATAGTTTCTATTTGTTTTGTATCCAGATTAAGGGAAAATTTTCCAATATTCAACATGATTAAAGCCAAGACGAGCCTGTATACTTATAAACATAATATATATATATATATATATATATATATATGGTGCAGTAAGAAAATAAAATCAGTAATTTTAGGAAACGAAGTTTTAGGAAACACTTAACTTCCTTGAAAATTGACAAATATGACTGGCTATTTTAATGATGATTAGCAATGAAGGAGAAATTTCTCGAAGATTGAATTATCAGCCCCACTACTGTGTCTAGATTAAACGAGGTGGGATATATGCCCCACAGGACGAAGAACAACTGTCTAACTCAAAAGTAAGGATTGTTAAAGGCTTTTGAGCAACCTGAATGGGCTCCAGACCATCTCGCTAAGAGCTTTTATCATAAACTTTGGTTTTCTGGTCAAAACTGTTGGCCTCAAGCACAATTGCCTTGAGAGCATTTGCTTTGATGTCTAACACCTATCCCCTAGGCAGATTTATAATCAAGAGTCCCCTGGCTCTTGACCTGCGACTTACGAAACACATTTTTTTACTTTGGCCTTTTCACCCAGTGAGCTGCTTTTCGATCACTTTTATTCAATTGTCTATCGTTAAAACCAACATCACTTGTGGTTAGAACAATTCCTTTTCCAACATCGACTTGATTGAAAGGGATCCTGTGACTTGGTTCCTGGTGGAAATGCACAGTGCCCAACTACTTCATGACTCAACCCAGTGAATAATTAAAACATTTTAGCCTAATAAAATGTTCAGTGGCTGTTATCGGCAAAGACGAAAATCCCCCAAATTTCCCACTGTTTCAGTGAAATAATATTGAATCTGAAAAGTATATTTAAGTTCAAAAATACCGCGTCAGCTTGCATATAGATAGTGTAGAGTTAAATTGCCAATTATGTTCTACAACGAAATACAAGACGATTTAGTAAACTGATTGATTGGTGGCATACTTGTAAACAAACAGGCAAACCTACAAGAGTAGTTACAACAACAATTCCTGTAGTCTAATTATAGAACATCCTGTAGGCAATATTATTACCTGGCAAGGAAATAATGAATACCTTGTTGACAATTCAATTCCTTTACTCATATTGTACAACCGATAAAGGGAACCTTTCTCTGTATTTGAGGTCCTGGTGTGGGGAGGAATACAACATTTGCCAGATAAGAGAGGTTTTACAATGTTGAGGAGCCGTGGCTTAATGGTTAGTGCAACTGCATAGTAACCAGGAGCTCCGGGTTCGATTCCCCGAGCTGTCGAGGAGAATTTGGAACTTTACAAAGAAAAAAGCCATTGGTTGGCGTTAGGAAAAGCATCCGGACAAGAAATTCCTCACTGCTAAATCAGAGTCCCTCTGAAGGGCACCGTCTGAGCCCCAATTGCTGGGGAAAAATTACATTAAAACTAAAAAAAAAGAAAAAAAAGAGGTTTTACAATGTTCTAATAAATATCATCACATAATTTTCTGAGAGCTTCTTTGGAAGTGTCTTACGAGGATATTTTTGAGTCAATTTCTCTTGCTCCTTCCAGAGGAGACAATTAAAGAACAATGATCGTGAAGGAGTAAAAAATAGATTCATCAACTGAGTAGGAAGTAATGGAGTCATTTTCATTGCTTCCTGCTTGTAGATATTTCTATTTTTTGCATTTTTCTTTCCTGTTGAAGGGAAAGGTGAAAAGAAGTACGTTTTACTGACAGGAGTTTGTACTTTACCAGCAATTCAATTCTGGGCCAAGTACACTTCTTAACTGGAGCGGGTTTATATATGCTTACTTCTTTCTACCATCAAAGAGGAATTTTTTTTATGCTTCAAGGCAGAATCAAATATATTCTTGGTCCACCTTTTAATACTTTTATCAAACACCTTATTTGCTCGTTAAAGCTGTGCTGATAAATCTAGATTTTATTACGACAATATTACCCTGCCTTTCGACTTCACTCCCCGGTGAAAATTTTCTGTGTACTTCATTTAGACGAAATAGTTGCGGAAAAGGATTTGGGATTAATAACTAAAAGAACAAAGATGGTTTTAAATTTGTAGATAAAAGATTAAATACTAGATAGAATAAATAATTTTTATATCCATCTCTTTTAATAAGAAGAAAATTTGCAATATTTTCTGATGTATTCTCTTTCCACTTTCATTCTTTTCAAATAGTATATTTCTCCTCCTTTTGTTTCTGCTTTTATTGTTTTATGTCTTTTACTAGTTTTTAACTCTTTTCTACTTTTCTTTATCTCTTTTTTATTGTCATTATTTTTATTGGTTTCTCAATCCTTGCTTTTTTTCATTCTGTTTTTTTCATTTCTATAATTAATGCCTGAATTTGGTGCAGTTTTCCTTTCTTCCTTAAACTAAAACCCTGTTGCTTCTTTTCCTCATTTTAACTCCTTTGCGGAACTTCTATCCTTGCTCTCTATCAAATAACCTTGCTCCTGTGTGCATTTTTTATTCATTTTTATTTTTTTATGAAAATACCTTTTCTTTTAACTATTATTATTATGACAACGACTTTTAACAGTCTCTTCTCCTTGACAGGATCTTGCCCAAGAAATTACACTTGTCCATGTGAAAAAGATACCAAGAAATCGAGGGCATTAGATTCAGATCGAAATGCTCAGTTATTTAAAAAAGAGTTTGAGGATAAGGTGCTGAATTTCATCTTTCGGAAACCAAGAAGCAAGAAAGAGAAAAGGTCAAAAAGAAGACAGTCTGTCAAAAAAGATAATATGTGTTCTGAGAATAAAGTTAGCGTAAGTTTTTCTTTGTTTGTTTATGGAGTATAAGTTTTGTTATTTATAATTTCCTATCAGTTGTAAATGGTACAATACAACAGAAGCTCGTGTCACATGATGCACTGGTCAAGGCAGGAAAAATATCACGTCACATGACGAGGTAAATTTAATAGATGCAGCTAGAGCCTGCCTGTACCACTAAACCTCTTTGCTTCATATGTATATATTCCTATATATAATTTAGTGTTAATGACGTTAGAACACTCGGAAAATAACCCAGAAACATCACATGACGAGGTAAATTTAATAGATGCAGCTAAAGCCTGACCGTACCACTAAACCTCTCTGCTTGTTATATATATTATAGTGTTAATAACGTTAGAATACTCGGAAGATCACCTACAGGTAGCTTTGTGTTTCTGTCCAATTAATGTCCCATTAGCATTTCTCGTTTGTTCTCTTCTCATTTTAGCTTTCTCGTTACTTTTTCCTCTCTCGAACTTAACTTTTTTGTCTTGTATTTATTTTTCTTCTTATTTATTGTTTACCTTTTTAATTTTTTTCTTCTTCTCTTCTATTTCTGTTTTATATATTCATTCCTAAACTTTCTTTGTGGCTATAACCATCCCCTTTAACATTCTGTCAGTCGTATCAATTTTTATTACATTTGACTGGTCATCATTAAATTTGTTTTGACATTGCATTACAGATTTATAGTAGAATGGTCCAAAAGTTGTCATTAAATTTACTTATTTCCTCCATACCTTGTACCTACATTTAGGTCCTCTAGTAAAATACGGAAGATGTGACAAAACTTGCTTTCAAATTATTGGCTTAAGGTTAAACTCTGGCAAATTAATAAATCGTATTCCTGCTGCTTATGAGATGTTTCCTTTCACCACTGTGAAAAGAAATGTTTTTGTTTGACCATTGCCTTTTATTTTCTCCTTCTATTTCATTTTTTCTATTCATTCATTTCACTCCCTTATTTCTCCCTTCTATAGCCGCATATCAGTCGTTTAACTCTTAGTCTTGCCCTCATCACATGACAAATTGACCCAAAGGTCGTTTTAATACAATTGTGACATTTCTGTACTTTTAATTGATCCTCTATTGTACTCAGTCCTTGATTATTTTCCATGTAAGCTTTCAAATTTTTCCTTCTTATCTTGCGAATAGTTGTAAATTTTTTATTTGACTAGTCATTTGTTACTTTTAGTTGGAAATATTTAAGTTCTTTATCTGCAGTTCTTTTTTTTAAGTATTTCCTATTCTGCTATTTTCTTATCATTCATTTCCTATTGCAAGCTTGCTTTTACTTCTTCAATATGAGCTTACATTAAAGGCCTTTTCCTTACACTTTCTGGTACCATCTCTGTTATTTTCTGCTGTTTCGCTCATTTATTTACATCAAACCTTGCTAGCAAGGAGAAACATCTCGAAATCTGCAGGCCATGTTTTCCATCTGGACCAACTGACGCACAAATATCTGAATCTAGATTGAAATGTGGCATTCTCTGTACTAATGTTGTTATGTTGTTGTTATGTTGTAAAGTAATAGCAACTCGATAATTAATGAATACAGTTACCAGAAAATTACCCTTCTCGAAAATCTTTAAATTGTTGTTTCGCCTATTTATCCATATGAAACTCACAGTTGTTCAAACATCCTCAGAATCTCGATTTACTAGAGCGTACAAATCCTAACAATTTTGCAGTCTCGGCACAACTTCAGCTATTTCGATTGGTTGGTGATACATTTTTTACCAAAACATCTATGCAGGTGTATTACTGGACCACTTCCAATAATTAGACTAAAACTATTCCCGCTGTTCCATTATTGTAGAAAAAGGCTGCCCCATTTGACAGGTACTAGAATGTTTGTGTAAGAACTGAACCTAAAAAAATGGACAAACATTGTATGGTAAAAACTTACTGATCCTCAAATCTCTCGTTGAAACTGACAAACGGGCGTTAAATTGGTGTAGTTCGAGGCATCATTTTAAAGGGAGTGAATATTTGTCGCAATAATATCCAATTTCAAGAAAATCGTCTGCACTGCGACAAATAATGTTGTGTACAATTTTCAGCAAGTGGGCAGGATTTTTGTGCCATTTGCTTACTTGTCTATTTTTTTTTCTTAAAGGTTTGTGATGTTACTATTGCTGACTTTTGGTTTTCCTGACAGCCAATTTCTGAATGACAGTTTCAAATTTGTTTTGTCAGTGCCAAAAGGTCTTGCTTAAAAAAGTATTTTTATCAGATACCATACACACAATATCAGTGGGCCCTGTCTTCATCGTGTATAATCGTTTGCGTCAAAATTCACTGGAAGCAAACAAAAAGCAGCATTTGTGAAAAGATCACAGGATAAACAGCAGGTATTTGTGTATACAAAAGAAAAGGTAAAAATAAAACCAACCATTGTTTTACAACTTCAGGCAGCTATATTACTACAAATATTTTATGTATATATAATATTTTGTTATATTACATATACAATATAATACATCAAATTTTGTTATATTATATTATATTGTATTTTATTATATTATATTATATTATATTACAGTACAACGGCCAGGCTCTAGCTGCATCTATTAAATTTACCTCGTCATGTGATGTTTCTGGGTTATTTTCCGAGTATTCTAACGTCACTAAATTAAAAACTAAACTAAATTTTATATATGTATATATATATTTTTTTTAAAAATATATATATATATAAATATATATATAAATATATATATATATATAAGTATTATTTGTACATAAAAAAACTTAAAAAACGTCTTTCACATGTTCAATACTTTGTTTATGAAATTTTTTGATTTTTATGACTTTCTTGTCCCCATGTTAATGATTTTTTTTGCAAGTCCAGCAAATGGTGCTTGTTCTTCTTTGTTTGTCGCCAGATTAAGAGAAAAGAGATTCTTTTTTTCACGTGTAATTCTTATAAGAAATTGTATATAACATTTTACAAAACACCACTGTATTTTTTAATCCAGGATAACTGCAAACCAAAGACATCACCACCTCGCACATTTAACCCAAAAGCATCATCGGCCAAAGCCTTAGCTACTATCCTTGATAAATATAAAAAATTTAAATATCGGACGCTCAAAAGGAGTTCAAGTTCTAGTACATTTCGGTCCTTAACAACGCCTAGACCNAAAGACTAAAAAATATTTTATATATATATATATATATATTTTTTTAAATATATATATATATATAAATATATATATAAATATATATATATATAAATATATATATAAATATATATATATATATATATATATATATATATATATAAGTATTATTTGTACATAAAAAAAACTTAAAAAACGTCTTTCACATGTTCAATACTTTGTTTATGAAATTTTTTGATTTTTATGACTTCCTTGTCTTCATGTTAATGATTTTTTTTGCAAGTCCAGCAAATGGTGCTTGTTCTTCTTTGTTTGTCGCCAGATTAAGAGAAAAGAGATTCTTTTTTTCACGTGTAATTCTTATAAGAAATTGTATATAACATTTTACAAAACACCACTGTATTTTTTAATCCAGGATAACTGCAAACCAAAGACATCACCACCTCGCACATTTAACCCAAAAGCATCATCGGCCAAAGCCTTAGCTACTATCCTTGATAAATATAAAAAATTTAAATATCGGACGCTCAAAAGGAGTTCAAGTTCTAGTACATTTCGGTCCTTAACAACGCCTAGACCGACAAATCAAATAATCCACGAAATAAATTTTAACTCGACTGATAAATTGGAGTATGTTATAAAAGACTTAGACTACTTTCAAGACTACCATATACGGGTAAGTGTTCTATGTTTTAAATGTTAAAGTTGCGTGTTTGAGTTTTCAGTAGGCTGAAGTTTAGATGTAATAATTTTAAAATTTGTATTGAGGTGAAGGTGGAGTAACTGTCTCTCTCTGTGTTTCTCTCTGTCTCTCTCTGCCTCTGCCTCGGTCTCTCTCTGTCTCTGTCTGTCTGTCTGTCTCTTTTCTTATTCTCATTCTCATTCTCATTCTCATTCTCATCTCATTCTCATTCTCATTCTCATTCTCATTCTCATTCTCATTCTCATTCTCATTCTCATTCTCATTCTCATTCTCATTCTCATTCTCATTCTCATTCTCATTCTCATTCTCATTCTCATTCTCATTCTCATTCTCATTCTCATTCTCATTCTCATTCTCATTCTTATTCACATTCTCACTCTTATTCTTATTCTTATTATTTATTCGTATTTATTTTTATTAGTAGTAGTAATAATAGGAGTAGCAGTAGTAGTAGTAGTAGAAGTAGTAGGAATAGTAGTAGTAGTAGTAGTAGTAGTAGTAATGGTAGTAGTAGTAATGGTAGTAGTAGTAATGGTGGTAGTAGTA
>RDPX01000386.1:435778-470313 GCA_003991215.1 Morbakka virulenta | reverse complement strand
TTTTCTGCTACTCTTGTTTCTGGTACCTGTAATACCTCCCTCTGTCTCACCAAAATCAAGTTTTTGATTTCAGGATCTTTTTTAAATCTAGCTGCATTATCTCTCAATTTTTGCCAACTTACTGATTGGTACTCTGGGTATATTACATCCCATCTCGCTTTAACACGTTTCATGAAACCTCTACCATTCGCCCGTTCCTCTTTGTCTATGTTGAGAAGCTTGACCTTCATTTCCGTTGTCCATTCTAATGATTTGCGCTGTGCGTTTTCCACTACATGGTCTTCTACTTGTTCTAATATTTGGTTTTGGTTGCTAGGTTCATTCTGCCTTCCCCACCCTTCTTTTTTAAATCTTCTTGCATTATCAGTCAAATTCTGTGCTGTTCTTCTACTCTCTGGATACTCTGCATCCCATCTGTCTTTTACTCGTTTCATAAAGTTTTTTCCTCTTTTCCTTTCTTGTGAATCTAATTCAACTATTCTGTGTTTCTGTTCTTCGGTCCACTCACGGTTGTTCAATATTTGAACAATGTTTTGATTTTTATGAATTGCTTCATTTTCAGCATCCATTTGTGCCACTGTATTATTAGCAATATCATGTATTAGTTGAAATTGATTATTATCTAAGTCCTCCATAAAATGTTTGATTTACACACGGGGATTAATCAGTCCATCCAGAGTTGCCCGGTTCTCTGGATAAGGCTTATAATTTTGATAGGGACGCCACTTCTACCAGATTCCGCGATCAGTGACCTCATAACGCTGCAGCCATTCACCCATATCGGCACGGTACCTTCGGGTTGCGGGTATAATTGATCGTGTAACCTCCACTAGACAGGCTGTCAGCCAAGACTAAAGAGCCCCATCTGCCCTGGTTTTGAAATCAGAGTGTTCCCTTCTCCTAGGACAACTGCTTGAAACGCTAACGAGCTTGTCCTACCCGGGTTTTGAAGTCAAAGATTTTCCTTCTCCTGGGATGACTGCTGGCAACGCTAATGAGCTCATCCTGCCCAGAGGATAGGTTATTTAAAGGCGCCTAAGACCCGCCTTTCGCCCCTTCTCCTGTCAGTTTGAAACAGTTCTGCCACGTGAAGGCCAGGAGTTGGACTTGACTACCAGAGGCTGTATATTACGCATGCCGTCTGGGGCATTTTATAGACATTGGACCCTCACTTTCCAATATCACCCCGGCAATAGTAGTCCTTCAGAACTTTATTATTATTATTATTACTATCATTATTATTATTATTATTATTATTATTATTATTATTGTCGTTGTTGTTGTTACTGTTTACGACTTTATGTACCAACAACTACATGACGATTACAATTCTTTGTCATCTTTTTATCTAACCGTGGGGGTACACTTCACTTTTTAAAAAATTATGTCAAAATAATGTCATTATAAAAGTTCTGATTAACATTATAGCATAAACGTGAATCGACAAACACTATGAACTTGAATATGAGAAAATATTTCTGTGATCAAAAGATTTTCATATCGTCTATGTATGACAGTTTTTAAGTATTACATTATGACCACTGAGCTCTCTCAGATATGTTATTTTGCTGATCCTATATATCTTGCATATGAACAAAGAAATCGCGTTTGCTAAATCAAAACCAACAAAAATCCTATTCCTAAGAAACAGCAATTGACTTCTTTATTCTCGAACCATGGAAGAGGCTTTCCTTGGTGTCGGGATAATCTATCATTTGTGTAATAACAGGAAATTGTATTAGCAATTCATTAAAAGACAAAATTGTTAATTGACGTCAAATTTTGATGAAATACAGGACTTTTCCTATTACATATTTTTGCCGCAATAAACAAGATTTTTGAAAATTCTGAACTTTATGAACTCAGACGAAGCCATAGATGTAAGAGCTTTATCATGTCATGAGTCGTAAGCGTTTTCCGAGCTACGTTTCGAGAGATACTTCTCCCATCGTCAGGTCCAGCAAGATTTTGTTTAACTTGACATTTTGGGAGCAAAAAAATGTTAAAGAAAATAGCATTGCGGAAAAGTTCGGGGTATGGAACCTTCCCCTAAATGAGATATTTCCTGGCTTAGGAATAGATTAAAACCAAATTCTTCAGTTGAATCGAGAGTTAAGATTTTCTTTTTACGATTCAACCATTTTAACAAGAAAAGCAGAGAACTTCACAACCGTTTGATAACAAAGCAATGGATGAACACATTTGGAAATCTGAAGTTAATTAGACTTTAAAAAAAAACAAAAAAACATCCATTACATTATTCCAAAAAAACTAACACGGTTAGTATTATTTCATTATTTACTCATCTACGATTTGCTTCCTGGCTTTGAAAAAACCAGGCAACTCAAAGCAACCAAAGAAACTGTTTCTCCAGCTATTGTGATTAAAGCAAGTATAGTGACCAAAAGTACCCAAGCAAAGTCTTAGACTTTGACAAAACTGGCCATCAATTGACTTTCTCTTTGATCGGCTTACTATCCCTTGTAACATAACGCAACATGAATATCTTGGGCGAAAATAGCCATGACATGAATGTTCTTTGATTGGATTAGTATCTCTCGAATCATAACGCAACATACTTTTCTTGGGCGAAACTAGCCATCACTTGAATTTCTCTATGATTAGATTACTATCTCTTGAAACAAAGCGCAACATTCATTTCTTGGGCGAAACTAGCCATCACTTGAATTTCTCTATGATTAGATTACTATCTCTTGAAACAAAACGCAACATAAATATCTTGGGCGAAACTAGCCATCACTTGAATTTCTCTTTGATTAGATTACTATTTCTTGAAACATAACGCAACATAAATATCTTGGGCGAAAGTAGCCATCACTTGAATTTCTATGTAGTTAGATTATTATCTCTTGAAACATAGCGCAACATAAATGATAAGGCCAACCAACAAACAAATATCAAAATGCAATGAACTCCACTGCGCACATAACACATGATATACAATTTATGTTCCTATTTCCGTCATCCTGACGCAACTATAACTACCAACGTCCATTGTTCAATTCTTGTCTACTTCTTTTATTTTTAAAACTTATTAATAATGTTAGAAGCTAAAGTAATTTTGTTTACAGCTTTGTATTCATAATTATCTAGATAGTTTTTTAAGTCGCATATATATACATTCATATGCANTGAATTTCTATGTAGTTAGATTATTATCTCTGAAACATAGCGCAACATAAATGATAAGGCCAACCAACAAACAAATATCAAAATGCAATGAACTCCACTGCGCACATAACACATGATATACAATTTATGTTCCTATTTCCGTCATCCTGACGCAACTATAACTACCAACGTCCATTGTTCAATTCTTGTCTACTTCTTTTATTTTTAAAACTTATTAATAATGTTAGAAGCTAAAGTAATTTTGTTTACAGCTTTGTATTCATAATTATCTAGATAGTTTTTTAAGTCGCATATATATACATTCATATGCATATACATAGATGCATATATGTTTATGCATATATGCAAAAACAAACCTGCTGGAAAACAGTTACTTTTCAGAACCAAATACACTTTTTGTTTCCTTAAAAATAAAATTGTATAGCTAATTTCCTAATGAACTAATAATACTTGTGGCATAAATGAAGTAGTAAAAACACAACTATTTATCAAAATCAATTTCAGTTTTTCAATTACTTAACAAATTCATCCTTCCACAGCCGTCCTAAACTGTGAGTTGCAACATTCTCCAGCTATTCATTTTGAAGCAACGGCAGACTTTACTTGTAAAAAGCTCTTTATCCAACTTTTCTTCTTTCTGTTTACTGCTAGTATTATTTGATTTGAAGGCTAAGATTTCCCTGATAATGAATGTAACAGTACGTCGGCAAGGCAGAACAGATAACTTGCAGACTTGAGAGTTCTGAATGGTTTTGATGACGATTCAGCGATATAAAGAAATTACAATTATTCTTTATAGTGTCAGGAAAGAAAGAAATTATTGACGTTTTAACTATTATCACTTTTTCATATTTGTGAAATGATGCTTTGATTCAGAAGAAGGGGTGTCGATACCTTAAAATTCAGATAAAACAATTTATCTTTTGTTTATTTTCAAATCTCTTACAGGTCCTATGGTGTTGTTCTTTGGGAAATGGCAACATTGGCTGCCCAACCGTATACTGGTCAATCTAATGAAGAAGTTTTAAAGTTTGTTATTAATGGTGGTGTGTTAGAACGACCTGAGGGCTGCCCAGAACGGTTATATTATCTCATGAATATCTGTTGGCGACGAGAAACAAAAGAGAGACCTACGTTCATTGAAATTATTGAATTACTTGAAAATGATGTGCCCGAAAGATTTACGAAACTTTCATTCTATCATAACAGAATGAATCAGACTGAGAATGGGTCTCTGCTCAATCGTTCACATTTACCAAGACAAGGTGTCACTCGACAAGATGTCGCCATTTCAAGAGGTAAAATGAATCAAATGACGGATGAAGAGACCGTTTCAGAGCTTTCTTCAGTAGAATCAACTTCAGAGGAGCACTGGAAACCAGAAGCTGATAGAAGTCTGGAACCAATGGATTACGGACCTGCAATGTCTGCTAGACGAACAATAAGTTTGTATGATAATGATGGTACCCCAGAAACTGAAAATAATATGCGTTATGACGAGGGTTCAAAAGGCTCTAAAGGGTCAAGAGGCTCGAGAGGATTTCGGTATACGATTCCCACAGTTGGCCGCTACCCTTTCGGTCGTTCTGTCCACGTTTAGAAACATTATAAAGGTAGATTGAAATAATATCATTCACTTAATATGACAGAAGTAAATTTTAGAAGAGGGCGTATGACGTAGAACGATTTTTAGGTACGTATTTGATTCCACCCATCAACTCCGTGATACATGTTACCATAAATGATGTCATAATATATGATTCTGTTACCGAATGCCGGTTTGAACTGTCGAACGGTCAAAATTCTTTTGTTTGACAGAATGAATCCCATGATAGTCCTAAACAAATATCTGCCCATGGCTATTTTAACATACGATTTTGCAAGACCACTTACTGAATTCTAATTAGGGACCTTAAAGAATTTTTTAATGTGAGAGGACGCTTCTAAAAAGAGCCTCTTCGAGAATCTACGACATACATTACCAGAATGAGTCGCTGCCCTTCATGTTTCAAAAAGCAGTGGAAAGTAAAATCACAATACGAAACTGAGGCCTTTAAAAGAATATAATTTAATTTGATTTTCAATCTTATAAACCCAAATTTATACATCTTGTACTTCTTTCTTGTCAACATTTCTCTATTGGCACTTGTAAAGCTGATATGTTTCATTTTTAAACCTGAAAGTAAACACATTTCTCGAATATGCTAAAAATGTACTCTAAGTTCCATAAATCAAAAAGTGCAGGAGCTTATTTTGACCGCAGTTTGGACTGTTTTGCTTTTTCTTGCAAAGATTTGTGGAAATAGATCCTATGTCAATGAATATAGTGTAACATAATAGAATTGGAGGATGGAATCAAAGGTTTATTCATGGTTTTAAGCAAATGTTTCATGTGTTGCTTGGCGATCATACCGGGCTTTTTATATATTCTTTTAGTAGAGCATTATTTTAAGGAAAAGCTACACATTCTAAAATAAACAACAAAATGCTTTTATGCAAACAATCCAAGACTTAGTTTTCGTACAATAAAACCCTTTGGCAAACAATGTCAATCTTTAAATCAATTTTGTAGGGATTTTTTTTCAACAGGAAGGGACGAAACGCTCTCTGTTTAGTCAGGCAAATGTAGCTTGGTGCCCAAAATGTCTTTAGATTTTAAAATTTGACATATAAACCTGTGTATATATATTCCACAAATTCCTTTGATTTCACCGTTTTCATTTTCAGTTGTAAAATTCTATGAATAGAAAGGGTTTTTAACGTTTCTATGGCCTAAGGTAACACAAATACAGGGGAAATTGAAGCAAGGGAACTGATGTTATGGTAAAAGGTGTTGCAATACACAGGGGATTTTCCACAAGAATCTTAGCAAAGCTTAGCAAAGCTTCAGTACCGTAAGTTTCTTGACATAACTCCATTTTTGAGTGCTGAAATTTTTTTACGAATTGCTTAATAATGAATGGATTTGACCTCATAACAAAGACATGTTGATATATAAAATATATCTTCAGGCACACTCAGTTATTGCTGACTTCACCATAGAAGATAAACATCTTAGCAAAAAAAAACCCATTAATTAGTAAGGAAATATGTAATATGAAGCCATTCGACAGTTGGTTTTACTGATCAATTTGCTCTCAATAAAGTGTGTGGATGAGCACCAGGGCCAAGAAAATTTACATCGGGTGAGCATTGATCTTCGATTAAATAGAATTTAAGGAATAAAAAATTTTGGTTTATTTGTCATATTTTTACTAGTTTGTTCCTCAAGAAAATAAATATCTTAGAAGTTGTGTTTATTTTTTCTTAGAACGTTCTCAGAAAAGAAGCTGTACATAAGTAGTATTTAGTGTTTTAAATAACACTAAAACGATTTTTCTGTTTTATCGGGAAAATCTACCCCTATATTCAAATGTTTATGTATATCATGTGAGTTCCCTGAAATTTAAAAATATTCCCTCTTTCTGATCTTTCTACATCATCGATTCACCTTTTTCCTGGCTTAGTTAATTTTCTCAGTTGAAGGTCCTTCTTTGAAAAAGAGTCCTTTAATAAAAGAAAGTCTACTCTGTAAGACTTTAGGATTCAAAATGTAACAAAATATTAATAATTTTTTAAGAAAAGCACAGTTATCTCTATGTCTCAAAGGCCTTCGCAAATAAATTTGTACATTTATTGCAGATTTTTTATATGAGTCAAAAATCAATATCTTTTACATCAAACCACTAAATGAAAAATACGAAAAAATATCCATAGTATATTTTAATAGCAGGTAACCCTTTGGTCTTAGACGATTTTTATCCTTGCTAAGGGTGAATTTCGTTAAATTCTCATCTTTTCTTGCTGATTAAATGATTCAAATAGGCGTCCTTTTAAAAGGTGTGCAGATTTCAGAAGTGCGAAAACGAATGTCAGGTTATCAGAGTGTGTATTACAGATTGATTACTCAAAATAAATATGCTTTATTTATGTTAATTTTTGGGCCAGTTTTATTTTCGTGCACTTGCAATGCATACAAATTTAAGAAACGCGAATTTGAGAGATATAATTTCTGACCTGGAGCATGTTTTAAGGCACAAACGTCAATAAAACTACGGTTTGCACTGCAATATGCCAATATATTTGAACCAATTTTAATATTCCTCTAAAATTATAACACTATGGTTAGTTCCTCTTCATCACGAACCACTTTTGACTGATATGAAGTCAATTTGCCCTGTTCCAAGTAATTTTCGTATAGAAACATAGCCTTTTCCTCTCAAATCTGCTAGTTGCTGCTACTCTTTTTGATAATGAAAATTAATAAGTGCTCTGGGGTGCTTAATCAGGGGAATACAATCTGTGGAAAACAGTAACTTTTCACAACTTTTTGTTTCCTTTAGTTGCATCTGGTGCATGCACTTTGAAATAAAGTTTGGTCGCAANAAGTTCCTCTTCATCACGAACCACTTTTGACTGATATGAAGTCAATTTGCCCTGTTCCAAGTAATTTTCGTATAGAAACATAGCCTTTTCCTCTCAAATCTGCTAGTTGCTGCTACTCTTTTTGATAATAAAAATTAATAACTGCTCTGGGGTGCTTAATCAGGGGAATACAATCTGTGGAAAACAGTAACTTTTCACAACTTTTTGTTTCCTTTAGTTGCATCTGGTGCATGCACTTTGAAATAAAGTTTGGTCGCAAAGATTATTCTTCAACTTGATTAGCCTAAGGGATGGAGTACTGTTGCCATATCAGGCAAGCGATCCATCATCGTGTTCTTGATTGAGTTCAGAGACGTTTGTAACTTGATAGTTCCAAATCTTGCTGCTAATAATTTTCTTGTACAGTCTTGGAAAGATTGTTATTCCGCATCACGATATTAATAATATAATAAGATATTAATATATGAAGAATGTGTATTAATTAGGTCAACTGAAATTTATATATACCCACGTAGTCAGAATGTGGTTGAAAAGGTTTCAAACCTTACTTGGTCTATAACATTTTAATTTTTTTATTCACTTTGAGCAAGCCGAGAAGCCACCAGTGTAAAAGGATGACTTTTCGTTTTGTTTGATTTTTTCTTTGTACATTTTAATCTTTTTTTGGTTCTTTTATCTCCCATATCTGTCTTCACAAACAAGTACACCATCAGTAGTATGACACTTAAAACAGAGAAAAGTATTATACACAGTACTTCCATGGAGGTGCTCAGGCTTAAAGAGGGAGTCTCTCGTATGTGGAAAGGCAGAGAATTTATAAGTTTTTGTGTGTTTTGGAATGTAACCCTCTGAACGTTTTAACAATTGAGGGTTAGCAAGCAAAACTTTAGCTTTACATCTTTCTACAATTTGCAGTATATCGTTTTATTCAGTTTGGCTTTAAAGACCTGGTTTTCAAAAGGAACACCCATTTACCTCGCAGTTTTAATTAAAGAAAGTATTCTAAGCATTTTTAATGGCAAAGGTAGATTTTAGAAGGTTAAATGTGATTAGTATGTTGTGGTGAAAACATACGTTCCCAAAGCCCAAAGGGTCATGGTACGGCCTATCCTTTAATAATAATGTTGTTTTTAAGTAAATATGTGTGTGTGTGTGTGTGTGTGGCGGGGAGGCTGAGTGGCTGTAATAACTTAGCCATTTTTCACTTATAAACTTGATGAGATACTTTATTAATTTTGCCTCAAAGTCTCGTCAATCACTGTTTTAATACTCATAAAAATGAAATGGAACTGAAGATTTTAGCTGGAGGTTAATAAAAGGCTGGGAACTAATCACAAAATCACCAATGAACAAAAACCATAGGGACAAAACCCTGGCTAAAATATCAGTAAAGCCAGCGGGGCTTGCTGCCAACTTTGGCGTTCAGAAGTGGCGACAACTCTCGTATTTTCAACAATTCTGTTATAAGACACCGGGTGTGCGTCTTTCCTTTCGTTGAGACCAAGCTCTGGTTTTACTCACTTCATACCCAGGATCTTGCCTCATCGTTTTTTTTTAATCATGTGATTTGCTCCCAGACCTTTACAAATGGAGCTATGATTTGGAGCTCAATCTTGTTCTCATGAATAAGTCAATAGTGGTTGACGAAACATCGAGACAAAATTGATAACGACTTTTCCCCAAAAGTAAATTTGAGCATTATTAAAAGCTTCTTTACTTAAGTCAACAGGCAATTAAATTCTGTGAAATTAGTTAATTGAGTTTCTTTAAATTGATGGTTTGGTTTGGGCAGTTAATCGAATTCAGTTCAGTTTAGTTCCACTTCGTTTCCTCTTTTAAAAATTTACTTTTACTGGATTGTTAGATGTAACAAAGACCTGATATTGGAAAGTTTTTATGACTGATACAATGCAGTGAAGTTTTTCACTTAAATGAGACCGCTGACTAGAGTATCTGCGTTAGCATAAAAAAACTCTCAAAGCTTCACAAAACCCCATCAGTGATTGTCAGGGCATGTTAACTGCTTGGCAAAACAAGTTCAAATAAGTTCCTATTAAAGACACAAGCAACCTCTCTCCCAATAAAAAAGAGGGTATTTAATACAACGGTGAAAAAAACCCTGTTGTTTACTGAAAAAAATAAAGCCAATATATTTCTCTCATATTCAGTTGCGCAGGAATTTTCATCAAAGCACAATACCAACCTCGTAAACAAAACGAAAAACAAAAATAAGAATTCAAAAAACATAATCCTGTTTCAACAGAAATAAATGTGTCCAAGTAAAACCGTTTGAATGTCATCATCACACTTAACTATAATTCGAATCAACATTTGGGGATTACGACTGTCACATATTCCACGACGTGAGCTTTTGATGCTGAGATTTTAATAAAACAGAGACAAATTACTCTCTGACATCAAATAAACGGGGGCGGGGGGCGGATTTTATCAATTCTTTATTTTTTCCGACCCCATCCCCGGATCTTATTCCATGTACCCGTTTATTGTGAGCAGAGGCCGAAGTCCTGAGGTCAAACGTATCAGGACGTGGTAATCGGAACAAGCAATAGTTATGGTTCACGTTATGGTTGTTGCAGAAGAAATACAAATTTTGCTGTGCTTTGAATGTGGTTCTCGCGGGAAAAGTTGGTCTTTTGAGGTTTGACCTGAATTGGGGGTAACAAAGAAGTGCATTGAAAAAAATGCAAACTCATTTGCGCCGCTTGTAGTCGTCTGAATATGAAATTTTTCACGGGCTTTGGGCATTATGGGATGCAGAAATACTATTAATAAAACTTGGACTTTAATCACTCAATTTTGGTTGTGGGGTAAACGTTTTGCTGATACCTGGGGTCAAGTAGACCAAAACACTCCAGCAATGGTGTAGTGAAGTGGTAGCCTAATTTTCTAGTTAATTTTGAAAAATCAGAATGTGAACCTTTATGAATATCAGACCTTACATGCTTAACATAGTGCAAGCCTCGTCGGCAAATTGCACTTGAATGAGGAGACGTGCTGAATTTAATTACTAAGCAATTGTCTGCCGTATGTCAAGTGTGCTACACTGAAGCCCATGCTCCAATGGAGACCCAGCCTTTCATTCGATTTGAATGACTCATTACCTTTTAATGGGACTATTTTGTTTAAAGCAGCCATAAATTCGAGGGTGGGATGACAATTCAGTAATTAAGATTTGCCAAACTGACAAATGTTTAGTTGCCTTTGTGTATTGATTAGCTTGTGTCGATTTATTCAGTTAAAAGCAGATTTGGACTTGAAAATGTTTGGAAATGCAAGAAATGGATGACGAGTTCGATGAACCTTCATTCGTGTTGAGAAAGTTTAGTATTCCTTGCACGAGAAAGACGAATTGGGAAAGTTAAAAGTTAGTTGTAAAGTACAAGGAAGAGTACAATTGGAAAATGGAGGAAATTAAGAATGATGGCCCAACTTTAATAGTAAGACCAAAAAATATTCTTATCGAATGCCTAAAGGAGGATAATAGCACCAGCCGTACGAGACTATTATACCGACTTTAATTACCTTAAGCATGACGACCCCAGTTTGAAGAATCAAGATTTGAGCAGGTTGCAATACAGACCAAATAAAGGAAAAGGTCAAAATTACGCTGTTAGTGACGAAAAAGCACAATCAAAAACCAGGTGGAAGACGGAAAGTTTGTGCGCCGGACATTTGTCAAGGGCTCTTCGAGTACTTCGTCGATATCAAGGGCTCTCTGAAAGATCCATTGCCTCTGTCATATTTAAAGATATACGCAAAGTTGTGGTATAAAGATCGGCTTCAAACACAACCAAAGGAGGTAAAGCATTGCATGAATAAAACTCCATCATGTTCTCAAGCCCCTAAATTAAAACTTGAATGTTGAAGTATATGCGTGAACCTTCGAAAGCCAAATAAGCGCTACCAAATGAAGCACGAAGATAGGATAGAGCGTGGATTTAAATACTTAAAATATGTGTGGACTCTGCGAAAATTCTTTCTTGATAACTTTGGTAGAGAGTCTCTAATTATTAATGGGGATCAGATGTCGCTACATCGCAGTGAGTGGAACCTTCAAATAACATTGAAGCTGAAAGGATGCGATGCCTGACAAGGAAGATCATTATCTTTCAAGAAAGCATTTAACTGTTTGCACCTAAGTTTCTATTGACTCCAGCGTCGTCGTGAGGCCAGAATTTGTTTTTAAAGGCAACGGGACTCGCACCCAGCTCATTCCACCGAGAAGAATTCAATACTATTGATCACCGAGTGGATCGTATCGAGTAGAACATATGCTAACAACAATAAAGAATCTCACTAACAGGTACCATGTTTTCATCTGTAAAAACTTTGGCATCTACGTTCTAGACAACTCCAGTGTTCACAGTATGCCTGAATTTAAGGCTGCAATGCTCGCATGCGGCTATATTTACATTGGTACAGCCGAATAAATAACACGTAATTTTCAGTTTAACGGCATGAAATTGCATTTGCGCTTGAAGGAAGAATACAGAGATCAAGGAACGGAATTGATGCCTACACAACTGGCGGCTAACCCAAACAGGATTCCTCAGCCTGATTGAAATGGAATGGTGATCATACTTGTTGAGTGTCACAACAGACTCGACATTGACTTTCCAGCCCGTTTCAAAGCATTGTGGATCACCATTACTCGCAATGGTAGGGAGGATCACTTACTGTCTCCGCGTATTATGGACTTAGTTGGGGTAAAGTTAAAGAAACTCCAAAGGGCAGTTTGTGAAGATCAAAATACCAGGGCCAAATGAACTTTACGCAATGTCAAAGATAATTACACCACCGAAAAGGTGTAACATCGAAGGCTGGTAAAGCAGGCAAAGCTCAATGCGACGAAGGTAAAGAACTGATCGATTCCGAAGATGAGGAGTTGTTACCACATCAGAAGTAGGCAGAGCTCGATGAGATTGATTATGAACAAAATGATCACGTTGGGATTGATGAAGACTTGACACTAGGCGCCGAGGGAGAACAATTAGAGGAGGAACATCTCAATAATAGTAATACCAGTTCGCAACATTTCAGTTTACTCGCTCCATTTCTCCACGCCTGTTTTGACCCAGATTTGAAGGAAGGTGCATCATTCGTCGACGAGCTTGTATCCATGTCCTTAAATGCTGATACATCCTGTGGGTTTGTAGGCCACCTGAGTGGCATAAAGAGAAAATACGTCGAAGAAAAGAGCAGTATTCAGAAAGGAATTCAAATCGAGCGACAGCTTACGGGAAAGAGAGCAAAGATACTGTATTTCTGAAGAGCAATCTTAAAAATAAACCCGGTCTATACGTTTCCAACCTCCCATTTATTCTAATCATCTGCTCTTTAATGTTCAAAAATATTTCAAGCCTCCCTTTTATCTAACCCCCTCTTCCACCTTTTATTTGATACCAGAAAATAATTACTTAGATTTCTGACTAGGATTTAACATTGCTTATTCCGGCAAGATATAAATAGATAAGATTTTCTCTGTCCTTAATCTTCAAATACATGTTCCACATTGTCTTTGATTTAGCTGGGATAAACAGAAATAATTGCATAGAAATTCTTTTATTAGTATGCGACACTGCAAGATGATGCAAGCAAATAGCATAAGGAAGTAGTCAATGCTTTCTATATTGTCAATTAATTTTCCTTGCAAAATTTAGGCCCATGTACATATAAAGTTTAATCTGTTTATCCTATTATTTAAAATATTGATAAAAATGTTGTTTGGAATGATGCCTCATGATCAATAATACTAACAGATAAACAATGGAAGAAAAGACTGTTGTCAAATAACTGAGATAACAGAAATGAGAATATAGGAGGTAATGAGGATATTAGAAAGGAACTTATACCCCAGAGGTTTAAAAATCACACACAAGTTTAATCGAATCACTTTGAATTGACCCCCTAAGGCTTGGTAGATACCCAATTACAGATAACCCATTTGCATTATCAGTAACGCAGCAATAAAATGAACTTTAAATTTGAATAAAAAAATAAAGACAAAGTACGATATATATGGCTCTGAGGTATCTCTACAAAGACCTCGTAACATCATATATTGATTGCATTTAGTCTTCTGGAAAAAAAGGTTTTATGCGTCTTTTCTTCCTCTACCTTTAAAGTGAAGATCTGAAAGAATTGTTAGACACACAATTGAAGAAAACAGGGTCATTCAAATGTGAATCTTTTTTTACTTTTGGTCACCTAATATTTAAATGAAATTACTTAGAATATTAATTATCGGAAAAGAAGGAAAGGTGCTTTAGATACACACACCCCTGCCCCACCTTCCTTTCTGCTAATTTTTCAATGTCTGCATTGCCACAGACATGCTTTTAAAGCTTTTCCTATTTACAATTAGTCTTGCTATGGTTGTTTGCTGTTATAGTCATTTATCTTTGAAATCGCTTTTATGATCATTCTGTTATGATCATTCTTTAAAGTAGTTGAAAAATTTCTGTAAATAAAAGGATTCTTCAGATTAAAATTTGCAGTTGGAGGCAATAATCTGGCTGACACTTAAGATGCGCCATTAGAAATTTTACCAAAATATCCTAAAAATTGTGATCAGTGAAAATACACCCTCACATTACCACAGATAGAAAAGCAGTGTCTCTTGAACCTTTGGGAAAAAAAAGAAAAAAAAGTTGTTTATGTCGTAATTTACGTTATCTGTCAAAATCTCTTTTTATTTGTTTTAGAAGAATTTGACCCAAACATGACTGAAACTGAATCTATAAATGTGTATCATTGATTGAGCATGTGCACTGTGGAAGACTAGTTTTCAAAATACAAGCAGGTTGAAATCCTTAAATAGCACAAAGAACCACTGACCTAATATTTGAAACAGGTAGAACCTAACTAATACCCATATGATCAAAGGGGTAATTTTGTGTCCAACAGGTATTTTTATTTTAAACGGCAATATTGTATGCTGTGAATGCAATAACAATGTAAATTTAGCATACAACAGGATTTAGTAGTTACTTCCTTCTCATTTCTGGGGAGCTCTAAGCAACACTTTTTATTTAGTCTTCGCAGTAGGCTTCATACCACTGAATAGTGCTTCGCCCAATTAGCTTAAATATCTAGTGCGTGAGTCATACCTGATCGCATGATCATTAATTCTATTTCCCTGGAGAGACCTGGTGTACCTCGCACAAAATGCCCATAATACTGTTTTGTACAAAACTCTCAAAATGAGGCTTTACTTAAGGGATCTTCCTTTCAGCGTTATCTTTTCTTGTTTGTTTACCTATACTGTGCATCGCAAGTACAATGGTTAATGCTATATTGCATAGTACAATTTATAGACAAAGCTTACAATTATAAAGAGAGTGGTCGCGTGTCAATTAGACACTGACTGTTTCTGGAGACCAACGAGACTTTGCTGTTCGTGTTTATGCCACCTGTCATGGTACTCCAGTGTTTGTATTAAAATCCATCAATTCTGTCTGAGTTTTTCTGATTGAAAAAAGGTGATAGAGATATCTAAGTAATTTTTGTTTATTGCACTTCAACTATTATTACCTCCTTATTCGTATTTGACGATGGAATCAGTGCAAAATGCACATTTCTTCAAACAAAGTTGCTATCAATATTATCATGTAATAGTATTTCACCACTTATCTATGGTTTATCATCTTTACTATATTTGCGAGCAACAAAAATTATTAAAAATACAATTAATAGTCTTTTAAAAGGTTCTAGCCTTTGATGACATACTCAGTTGTATGTAGACATAGATGTGTGCAAATGATTTATTCAGACTTCTTAGTATAGTATATTATGTAGGATACGAAGTGAGTTTGAAACTGTCTTCGAAGTGTCGCGAGTTCTCCCGAGACTTAGAATACAGACCACAACACACTGTTGTTAACGCAATCGAATCTCATCAAAACTAAACTAACTCATACAAGAAGGTGATATATATATTTAACATGTAATTATGTTTATTTCGCACTTGGTGTGACAACTTCCTAATTTCACACGCGAGAATATGACAACATGACGAGATTAACACGACGAGACAATAGGACAACATGACAAGACACCGAGTGCGCACATTAATAAATATAAATCCTAACAAATCGGTAAATTAAAATATCAATCATTACAGAAGGAATGAAATTCAAACTTCAGGTCGCCTCTTTTGTAACTGTGTTCTTCCTTTAGACACGGAATTAAATTTTACAATATCACTCTTATTTGTGCTCGGCTGCTCCCGTAACTGTTGTATTTTTTTTTGGCTTGCTGTGGGTTCCAAAACAAACCTACGTACCAGTTCATATGAAAGAAAAATTCCACCTATTACAAGACTCTGTTTTTATTTAAGAGCATTTTCTCCTTTATATGGTTTAAAATAATTAACCGCTTTACAAATATTAAATTATGCACTTCCGATGAACAGGAGGGTAACATTAAATCCCTTAATTGGGAGTGAAAACACTGTTTCCATTGGATTTGGTCACAAAGATCTAAATGGTGAAGGTTTCTAATCTCTTACAAAGAGTCCGAAAATAAGCGTAAGATTAGGAGTTGGTGGCATAATATCAATGTAAGGGGTAGAACAGCTGCAGCAGAGGGATCGATGAAGGTGCAGAACCTTTGTTCCTCATTAACAGTGGAGGCAGAGAAGGCAAGAAGGCCCATATTAGAGTTGTAGCTTGTTTTTCTTTTTTTATTCTCTTCTTTCATTCCCTTTTCCTGTTTCCTGTTTCCTAGACTTCGTCACAGGAAGAAGATGCTGTGATAAAGTATTCGTTTGTGATGAACATGTTAACTCAAAAATATAAATATCATTTTCAACTCTTAATTTATACGAATTTATATTATTATTCAAAGATTTATACAAATTTAAACAAAGAAGAATTTCAGTAAGGTAAAATCTCAGGTGGAAATATTAGGCAATTGCAAATAACCAGTCTTCTATAATATTCAAGATGCTAGGAGCAGACAGAACTAAAAAAAACATGTCAATAGATCATGTTCTGGCAACTTTAAGTCCGGACCATACTAAATTTTTTTCATTGTTTTCAAAAAGAAAAGTTATGAATTCCAGAGAGAACCTTGTTCAACAGCTTCTTAAAGAATGTTGCTAGATATTTATTTTATCCTCAATCGGTTTGCAGACGTGGGTTTCACTTTCAAAGACAAAAAAAAATAGAAAGGGGGCATAAGGCAAATTGGTTGTTTAATGAATCAGTTTTGCTTTGGAAAACAAGTTATGTGAAGGTTAAGAAAAAGGGTTTGACACCCTGTAAAAAGTTGTACAAATTTGAAGGACACGACAGTCTTCTGTTTGTGAGACACGTAGTAAGCTACTTTTAAAGAAGAAATGAATTAGGTGTAGTACGTCCAGGGATGAGGCTGAAGCTCGAAACGGTAACCTCTCCCTTTTTGAATTGCCTTCAGATCTCCTAAATATATAGTAGACTTTGCTATGTTAATTCCTTTGAACTGCTTTATCTGGAACTTTTTACTGCATTAACGTCTCAGCAGTAGATCCTGTTCTATATAATGACTCCGTGTCACATTGTCACTTGACTTCTTGAACCCAGGTACAAATAGTTTGCTTGTTACAGCTCTGATGTATTTATAGTTACTTCCCAAATTTTACGACATTGGTTTCTGTTAGAGTTATTTAAAAGTTAGGTGAAAAAGTTTAACTTCGATTCTTTTTTCTTAGCCAACACCACTGACCTTCATATTTTCAGTCACTGTGGCACTGTGCTTGTCTTCGAGATTTCCCCCTACAGAGAGCAATCCAGTACTGAAATATCAGGTTCGTTTCAGACAATACTCAGAAAGTCATTTTTTTCCTTCAGGTATCTTTCTTTTCTATAAGATATAGCAAAATTGTTTATAACTATTTAAACCCATAGTTGCTCCAGCACAATTCTATCTTAATTTTACTTGCTATCGATTCTATAACAAAATAGCATGCTCCACAACTACCTACTACCACTACTACTACTACTACTACTACTACTACTACTACTACTACTATTATTTTTATTATTATTATTATTATTATTATTATTATTATTCTACAGTACACTACAGCTCTTAAACAAACAAGCCAACAATGTAATTATTTTCCACCTTTCCATGATATCCGCCACTTTCCTTGCTCCCAAATATATTTCTAGTCCCAAATATTCAACTTTTAGCTCAAGCTTCTTCCTTTGCTTTGATTTTTTTACTTGCCTCCTTCTCTATCTTTTTCCTTCTTTTGTACCATTTTTCTCTTTCTTTCACCGCTAAGACAATACCATTTATTGAGTTCCTTGATTTCTCTTTCATTCAAACGATTAATCTACCCCAATTTGCATGCTGCTAGCAGACTCTTTCGCGGTCCTTGCGTTCTACATTGAATTAGATAAATAGTATGTGCACCTTTGCCGAAATTTTTACTTTTCGGTTCAAAAATCTGTTATAGGGGCGTTAGAAAATACTCTTTCGGGTCAATTGTTCTAAAACACTGTCTATTCTGAAGGATATCATTTTTGCAACCCGGTCTCCTTTACGAGGATGGGATGAGGGAAAGCCCCCAGCTACCGTATTGGAGCAAACAATCAAAACGATCACTGGTACTGATTTTAGCCCAGCTTCTTAATTTCTTCAATAATATCCCGACAAAACACTTTCTTTCTGAAACAATTTTCAATCTCTTTATCTAAAGCATTCTGTTTTCTAGTTTCTGTCTTCTCGTAATACAAATCTTATTACTGGAATAGTTATGTAAATGCCTTTAGAAAGCTTGTTTTATTCACTCTTTTCTAGACATTACCACCCAGACATCTATCACGAAGAACTTATTTACAATTTGTATGTTGCACAAACTGTGTCGTTCAGGTTATTTGTAATATAGACACAAGCCAGAAGAGAGAAAGCAGCACTTCTTTAGCCAAGGAGGGAAGAGTTCCATTGGTTTGCATTGTGGTATTTTCTTTCTCGAGATAATAGCAATTGTCAGATGGCAGCCAATGGTCTGAGCCACAATAAGGAAATTGTTTTCATGCTATCTTTCTTTAAATCCCATATACTTTGAAGAGCACTCACTAGACTTTTACTAAACTTCTTTTATATCACTCAGTAGATCAAGCTTGACCCTGCACGTCTGTTGTCACATATTTACTAAAATTCCATAAATTTTAAGAGTTTTATCTATCCGACCTCAAAGTATAGTCAATAGAAAAATCCCTGGTCCAGAAACTTTGCGGGGAACACTATTGATTCTTTGTTTAATATTAAATCACTCGGAATCGTAAGTTATTTGAGCGTAACAGTGCACACGTTTGGATGTGTATTTGTTGTGGCCTTTTGGCTATGATCACGTGTAGAGCTCAGGTCTCTTTTCAGTCGAGCTTTCGGCTATAGGGCCAAACCATGCAAGACAGGTGGTCTCGAGATGCCTGAGCACTGGCTGAAGACCAACCCAAGAGGAAGGATCTTTCCACGGAGGTTACTGAAGGGGCGATCCATATGTCTCACATTTTATGCCATCTTGCGTGCTATCTGTCCCATTTTTCTTGATCTGCCACTTCCTTTCGGGTCTTTCGTAGATGGGAATCTGTGAAAGACAAAAATGGGGCCCCACTGTTTACCAGTTGTACCATCAATGAAAGACCCAGTATCATGTATCATGTATTCGAAGGCAATGGAATCGGTGTAGAAGATTTAGATGCCACTTTAGGATTGTTGGAAGGTGACGAATTGGAATTTGCTTTACGAGAGTCACTGTAGTCTTTTGTTTGTGAGGTAAGCTTTTTGATTATCTAATCAAACTGAAATAAAACATTAAAACACATATTAAAAACGCCCACCTCACAAACAATTTAGTTACTGTGGTTACTCGTAATCAGTTTGTTCCAAATTGGTTGATTAAGATTTATTCTAGAGTGTAAATAGAGAATTTTTAAAACATCTGTAGGCAATGTTCCAACAGTATATGAACAGATAAAAAAAATTTGAGTCAAAATAGATATTGAAATATTTTATTATATCTTTAAGAGAGTATAATGTTGTTTAAAGGTTGGTAAGGAAACGCCTTAAGCAATAAAGTAAGTATTGGTATCATACAGATTTCCCACTTAACAATAATGGGTTCATCAGTCAATCAAAGCGATTGTGTGATTTTCTTCCACTTGTGGACCACTTATATTACTTAACTAATGAAATGATTAATTTAATTATGATGAACGTACTAAATTTAGGGTATGTATAATGTGCATAAACGGAGTAGAATTTGTAAGTAAAAGAAGACTGGTATTTAGTCTAAAATACAGATACGCCTTGTATACAGGACTATACTGAAATCACCGTGTATTCAGTTGTTGTGTAATTATCCTTATTACAGTGATAATGTATAACATACAATTACCAATATTATCAATTTCTGGTTGATTTTAAGAGAAATGTTTTACAAACGCAAAGTTGTTCCAAAGGGTCGGTAATTATAACAAAATTTTTAATCTGGACCCTCTCTTAGCAGTCTAGGTACCAGCCCACATTATTTTCAGACTCCATATACATCGGTTCCCCCTGGTTCCGACGGAGCAAAACGTGGCAACAAACATGGCTAGGCTTAACGCACGTTATTATAAAAATATATAAAGATTAATGCATCATTAAGGGGTAGGTCAGACAGAAAATCCCCAGGTACATGGGTCCAGGAGGATTTGGCGGGACAGAAATGGGAATAAACATGGTTGGAGTGAATAAAACTTCCTATAATTAGCCTAAATATTTTTAAATTATGAAGGAAACTCTATTTAATGTTTCAATTCTCTAAATTATTTATTAGTCAATAAAGCGACATAATTGCACGATTCTCTACCACGAATAAAATGTGTAAGAAACAGAAAGAAGCGTACTTGTTGGTATGGAATAAGGCTAGAAATGCTTTTTACAAACACGGTTTTAACATTCGCAAGCTCCCGATTGAAGCCTTCAGCTGCAACACGATATTATGTGATGACAGAGTGTATCTCGTTTCCACTTTCCAAAACTCGTTCTTTGGCTTAGATAACGTGAAAATTCCCAGATGTAATTCTGAGTTTCTGTTGCTCCTTCGACGACTTCTTTCACAGCTATTTGTACAACAGTTCCTCCAAGCATTAAAAAGATATAATAAAGAATCGATACCATCGTCCGCCAAGATTCTAAACTTGGGTTGTTCCTAGTGACCATGCTCAAAGTGTTTGTCAGGAGCAAGAAACCCCCCAAAAGTCAGAAAGTTGCTGCTGGCTGACGACGAAGTAATCTGATATTTTATTACGTGAAAATAGATTGATGTTATACTTTTTTGTCATATCCAGCTTTTATCCCTCCTGTATAGGCAATTTGTCAAAGGGAGATAAGAAAGAAAATGCATAACATTCAATAAAAGTCACAAAAAGCATTCATATCTGTCAAAAAACGTAAGGCCGTTGAGTCAATGAAATTAGCTACTTGCCCAAACCGAAAAGAAATTGAAAAATTACTGTGAATCTGCATTGAATCATCAAAGGCTTTGGGTCAGCCAGTAGTCGTCTCTTGGCTTTAAAGCACTTTATCCAATCTTTCATACTGAATACAGCATGGTTGACTCTTCTTGGTGAAACACTCGGGAGGTATATAATTAAAAAACAGGTTTTTAAAACATAAGTAACCTTGAAAATACATGTGACAGTGTAAGTCTATAATTGTTTATCTTTAAGCTTCTTCAGAGTAAATCTTTACTTTTAGATGTTAGTATTATGTTGCATTGTTACAGTGTATCTAATGAAATTCGACTCCGGAACAGGGATCTAGTAGTAAAAGCAAAAAGAAATTGGGGAGAGGAACTGCCATTAACAAGTCACTGACCTTCAAAAAATTATTCGTATTTGAAACCTTATAAACCACCAACCACTAATTAAAACTAGAACATAGATAGTAATTTATTTGTAATTTCCTTTTCACTTGATCTTGTTCTGTTCAGTCACTCAAGTAGTTCACAGATCCATAACAGAATTTTCATGGGTCCAATCCAGGAAACAATCCATGGGACTTGCATAGACGGCATAGTGTCTCTACTGTTCAGCGAAATCCGTGGCATATGTCTCGGCAGACACTATCCTCCCTACTCGTTCCAAAGCCTCTGGCAAGACTTTCAGTATTCCTGTTATTAAAGTTTCCGTTAACAAAGGTCTGTCCTACTTCTACCGCCCTTTTGCCTTACCCCATTAATTTGTTTATAAGTTTGAGGCATCAGTTTCCTTATGTCTTTGACCATGATGCCAGTACACGGTTGCGCATTTCGCCTTTCCATTCACTCCTTTGCAATATCACCAGTAGCCAACAATGTACGTCTAATTGACTGTAAACGTAAAAAACTAGTTTGCCTTGACCTTTTTTGAAGAAGGTTAAAATGATAACGACCAAACTTACAAATGAAATTGAAAACTTGTTTCTAGTTCAATTTGTACCCCAAAAAGTGAACCTTTTCAATTTATAAATTTATTAGTTTTCAAGGAATGTAAAAATCGTAGCCCCAGGTGTCCAAAACCACGCAACACTAAGCCTAAGGCATTAGTTATATACCGAACTATAGAAAAAATATTCTGGTTATAAATTATTATGTTTACGACGCTTTTTGTGCTCTCTTGACCTGATTGTTGGAATGATGTTGCAAGAATAGGCCTTTCTCGGGCGCTAACCCTCTTTTGTGGGGAAAAACTGTTGATACAAAATGATGTTTTTATCGGGCATCATGGTAAAGTCTTGAAACCTTGCCTCTTTATAAATAGGTATTAGTCAAAGAATCAAGGAATATATAGTAAAGAAGTACAACAAACATGTAGAAATATACTTTAAAACATATATATAATAAGAACAAATATACGTTTTTAGTAATGATCTTAGCCTTGATTTTCTTATAAAAAATTCATGTATTACTTCCTTAAATATATTTATAGAAATTTCTGCATGCTAAAGTCAGGTCCTGTTTGCTTATATTGGAATAATTTTGATAAAATTTATAATACCATGATTTTCCAATTCAGTGTTGATCCGAAATGTGCGACATGCAATTTTTAAAAAGAATATTTCTTGTCTTTTTCTTAATTCTACTAAGGCTGGGGGTTAAACAGGGAATTCAAATGATAGAGATCGTCTTGTGCAATTAACATCAAGTGGGGGGACCAGTGTAAAAGTTTTACCATCAACACCAAGCCGTTTATCTGAGGATCAAAGAAGCACTGAAGAGCATCAAGAATTCGATGAGGCAGTGGCAATAATTGTAGATCATAATGCAACGCCTGAAAATGAAGAGGTTTTTTTTCAGCGACGGAAGTGACGTAGAATCATCTCTAGCCAAATAAAATATTTTAGGGGTGTCAAGTTATTTGGCCGAGAGGATATTTCGTCCACCGAAAATATATAGCTAAACCTTATTGGGAAGCACCCAACTTATAGCAACCCCCGTCAATCTTAAATTACCATTTGTTAGTACTAAGATCTGCTACAAAACACAACTTAGTAGGAAGAAGATTCACAGAAATTGGCTGTCGTATTTATATCATACCGATTGCATTTTTTACTTCTTATGAATGTACTATGGCAAATCCAACTGGAAAAGTCCTCTCATATCTTTTGAATATGATGTCACTATGAAGCACATCAACAAAAAGGTTGCTAAACACGAGGGATCCAAGAGACATTTCGGCTCTATCTATATGATGTTGGCTGGCCTACAAAGAGGTGATGTCTCGCCTACAAGTAGAAGTGCGACAAAAATATGTGTTCATTCACCGAATAATCGACAATATACTATTTTTGACAAAGGAAAATATGGCATTTCAAGGGCATCGTAACAGAGGTATCGCCTCGTTCGCAGATCCTAATAAAAAGCATGGAAATTTTCTTGAAATGGTCCTGCTGCTGATTAAGTGTGACAAAGTTTTGCAACGCCACATAGACAAGTTACCAAGAAAGACGAGGACCAAAAGAGGCTTCCTGGGTCTAAAAGAAAGGGACGAGGAGATTTAGTCACCTTTCTGTCAAAGGACACTATTGCAAAGCTGTTGAAAATATGTTTAGACTACCTTAGGAGATGCAATGTCAATGATATTCATGAGACTAAAATGTTTGGTGTAAGTGTGGATTCCACCCAGGAGATGTTTGTCACTGACAAATTAGCCATCGCACTGTGATATGTGAAATCCGAGGTTGCCAATGAGCACTTGTACAAGATTACTACTGTAAAAAGCACTCCAACTGTATTAAACCTGCTTGGTGCTTTGAAAACAAAGTTTAACAAAAATGAATTGGAGATATGCAATCTGATTGGCAATTCATTTAATGGTATATCAAACATGTCAGGAGTCCATTCTGAGTTGTAAGCTGAGAGTCGCAAAGCTTACCCCGAGTTCGTGTACATTCATAGTTTTGGTCATGTACTAAAGTTAGTTATAATCAAATGCAGCTTTGACTCGAGCGTATCATGGAAGTTGTTTGGACTATTGACTCATACTGCCGTTTTCATGAGCCAAGCAATAAAAAGGATGAATATTCAAAAGGAGCCAATTCCAGTTACACGCTGGAAGTTGTAGAAAATTGGAGACCTGTTGGTGATCGGGAAATGTTAGCTTGAAGAACGTTTTTAGATCGTACGGAACTCCAACGTCTTAAAGACTGGCAACCCTTCCAAAGGCATTTAAAGTAACTGAATCATCAAAAGCATTTGGTTCAAGAACTACCTCTACAGCATCAGCACTGCGATAGAGCTGGGAGAAGTTTAAAACAATCCTAAGTGCATTTGTATTCCTAAACATACAGCAGACTCTCGATATAACGAACCTTAAAGGGGAATGAAAAAAAGTCCGTTATATCGAGAGTTCGTTAGATCGAAAAATTAAAGAAAAGTGGTATTTTCCAAAATTAATGGAAATCCTTTAACTTTTGGGAAAAGCTAGAATTTCGAAAATTCGAACTCGTCAAAACCCTATTTGCACCAAAAAAACATTCGAATAATTAGATTCGAATCAAATTAGAGAGTCGACTGTATAGCTTTTGTTGATATCACGCAATGCAACGTCCTCACAAATCCTTTTTCAAGAGGCTGTTTGTTAGAGATCAGTGTGTCATTTTATCTAAAAACATGGCTGATAAAAATGCTATCGAAAAGATTATATCCCAAGATGATTTACCTCTTATCGTAATATCACAAATGCTTCATAAAACTGAAATCATGGCATCATGTTTACAAAAATGTATTGTCTCCAGAGATGGGGGAAGAATTGGAAGTTCATTGTGAACCTGGTAATGTAGTTGACAAATACGCAGTTTGCTTAAAAACTAAGGGTGGAAAAATAGTTGGACATTTAAAAAAGGGCAAATCAGCGCGTTTTGCAAAGACAATATTTTACTTTTTACGAAGTCACGATGAAGCAGGCTTTACAGACAAAATATCTGGTAAAAGATTCAATCTTGGAGATGACGAGGGTTTACAAGTGCCCTGCGTTTTAAATTTAGAAGGAGAAAACAAATTTGTAAATATTTTAAAAGAGCAATTTTTTTCTTTTCGAATTGACCTGGCGAGTTTCATGAGCCTGTGTTATTTTTGCTTTGTTCGCAATCCATTCATGTTGACTACTAAGGTGTAGAACTGATTAGATTGACATAAAACAGTGTTTACTTTTTAAAAACTCGAACGACGTACATTCGACGTTCGAATGATTTTAAAATTGTTCAATTGGAAGACATTGCAGTGACTTCATTCCATTTTAGTGTCTTGAGTTCGTAATATCGAAGGATTTTAGCTTGCAGGGCAAATATTTTAGGTTCGGTAAATCGAGAGTTCGTTATATCGGAGGTTCGTTATATAGAAAGGATTTATAAGGGTTTGATAAGGCAAGGGCCAAGGGCCAGAGGCATCAGTTCGTAATATCGAGATGTTCGTTATACCGGGGGTTCGTTATACCGAGAGTCTACTGTATTTCCAATATATTTAAACTAGTGACCTTAGAGTTATAAGAGCTAACAAATGGCAGAGAATCTAAGGAAAACTTAGCTGCAATTTGAGACCAGGTCTTTGAAGTTCATCAAAAGGCAACCATACGTAAGAGAAAGGAAAAAAGATAGTCTACAGAGGAAAGCAACTATAAAGTAAACGTACAAGTGCAGCAATTGTGAGAAGGTTCTTGAAAGACAGATATCCTTACTACGAATTGACAAAGCTGGTGTCAGAAAGATTTCTTGACCCAAAATTATGCAAAAGAGCAATCACAGCCTTCTCTCCAAAATCTCTCGTTTAGCTAATGTCAACTTAGAAACACTCAGAGAAGAGCTGCTTGGGTTTGCAAATTGTTACCATGATATCATGCCAATAAAAGCACACCTAGAACAAGTGAAGGCTCAGGTCAAGATGCAGGAAACTTCATGGAACAAGCTCTTAGCGAAGAAAAATATGGAGATGCACCAAAAGAGAAAGAAACGTCAACCCCAATTCCCTCATTAATGAGGCTAAACGCATGTCAGTTGTACACCCTCTATGCATTTAAGGCTTTGTACGTTTATAACATGCATGTAGCAGCATACACCTTGCTATACATTGTATATAAATGCGCGATGACATAGTTTTACAAAGATGTCTTGCGAAAGATTATTTAGCAAGCTGAATATCCTCAAAAGCACAGTGCCCTCGACCATCAGCCAACTAAACCTTGAATCACTTATCATAATTTCAAGTGAAGAGACGAAATTTGCACTGGATTATAAGGAAGTCATAGACCAGTTAGTTGATACATCTTCACTTCTAAAAAACCTCAATCCTTGAAAACCTAAACAGTAATCCCCATGATCGTATGTTGCTTTTGAATTCCATAACAGTAGGCAATTTTCAAAGTTTATATTTATACCAAGTTTCTGCTTGTTCAACAAACAGTGTGTCTGAAATATTGTTTAGAAAAATAGAGCCCGACTACAGAATTGGTATTATTTTGAGCTCTATCAACGTTTTAGTGTGAATAATTTTCAAGGTGGCCACTTTTCAAAATTGTAGTTGAAATGCCAAACTGGAATGTGACAAGGTGACACATATTCGAATAGAACTGGCAGGTTTCAATTCTCTAGTTTCTAATCTTTGCTTAATTTTCGGAATTTGGCATACATTAGGTTCGTCTGATTCCTAACGGTAGATGAATTAGACTAGGACTATTCTTTTGAACTGGTATCAAAGTTTCGTTTGAGTAACAAATACAAGTATTGTTTTGCATCTTTTTTGTATAGTGGTAACTGCAAGTAATGTTTTATTTAAATAACGAACGAAACGTGCAAAGTGTGTTTCACAAATAAAAATAGAAGCATTGCTGCTCTTAAGCATAGCTATTAAAAACTGACAGCAACTGAATATATTTAAGCTGATTTTTTCAGTAGTGGGTGTGGTTCGAATTTTTTATCTGCTACACCCTTAACTGGACCCTTCTGGTTTGCTAGTGACTCTGTAGTTATGATACAAGACCATACCTTCACTTAATATTCTTGTTTTTCTGTTGGCTTAAAATAGCTACACCTTATCACAAAAGCTGTTTTATCAAACTTTATTGTAGGGGATAATAGCTCTCTAAAATAAGGTTAAATAAAAGATAAATTGGTGTATTTTTTTATTCTGTTGAACTGATAAGCATGACGTCTCAAGAGTCTCGAGCATCAACCCTCCCTTTAGCTGCATGGGAAGATTTTATATATGAGAAATATTCAGAAATTTTCTCTGGAGTATTAACAAAATAAGGTCTACATAAAATATCCTGTGTAGCTCAATCGCCTCATTATGGAGTACTCGAATTATTGGACTTCCCCGTGCGAGACGAGAGAGAGTAAAGCTCCTCCACCCATCCCTCGGTTCCAAATTGCAGTAAAAATGAAGAAACCTGACACAAATGAGCTCATAGACAAAGTTATGGAGAAGGTTTACAATGCTTGCGATCGACAACACGACTTAAATCTCGGTTTAACAAATCTTATTATTCTCATGCACGAGACTCGCTCTCCTATGACAAGCGTCAGACTGTATTGAAACATAAGAAGGAATTAATCATGTCACCAAAGAGTTTTCACGTGCTTCATCTGGTTGAATGTTCAATTGCTTCATTTGTAAAGAATAACAACTTCCTCAAATAAGGCTTAAAAAAGATAAATTGGTTTTTTTTGGTTCTTCTGAACTGATTTTCGAAATTCAATGTATGTTTATGCATCTGTTATCACATGCGCTTCACTTCGTTCGCTTGAGCCACCTCGCCTTGCAATTCATTTGTTTGCGCGAATCACCTCGCATAGAATTCAGACACAGCTGTAGTGTTGTATGGATTACGCAGATCCATTGTAGTTGTTTTCACTTGTCCAATGAAGTAAATAATTGCAGTACAAGCTCCACCAAATCGTGCTCTAAACCGAGTATATTGTGCTTTTCTTTCATCAGTCTCGAACACTTCATGCTTCATCTGGTTGCTTACTACTATTTGTTGTTTTTAAAACAAATATTTCTTGAAACCTCCGACTGGTTTAACATGTAATATTTTTTTTAATTAGCTAAGTATGTGTGGAAACTTTCACTTACATCGCATCACCTTTAAATAAACACTTAGTATATACCTTAGGTAGTACTGTCAAGTCGAAATCATCCTAATCTTTATGTATAAAGTTTAAGTATTAAGGTGGTAAATGCCCAAGGTGACAAATGTTCTAGGTGATAAATAGCTACGTTAGCTGTCATGTGACAGTCTAGGTGGACCCAGAATGAATCATATGACTGATAAGACATGAAATATTTATGGCTAACCAGTCATAAGGTTAGATCTCCTAAATATTTTCTTCCTAATATATTTTGTGTCTCGCAATGCTGGCATGAAACGTTTTAGTGAGACATGGGAGAAATAAAGAAAATGTTCTTTGGGAAAAACAAAGATAACTTTATTCAGTATTATACCTGTAGATTTACAATCTAAAGTAATGTGAAGGAAGCATTAAGTTCAAAAAGACTAAGTACATGATTACTGGAAAAACTGTGTTTAAAGAGATTTAAAAATCGACTCGAGCAACATTCCCTGTAATGAAAATACAAGTTTTGTTTATTTAATAGCATTGGTGAAGCTGGAAGTAGCAATAATAATAATAATAGTAAAGGTAGTAGTAGTAGTAGTAGTAGTAGTAGTAGTAGTAGTAGTAGTAGTAGATAGTGGTAGTAATAGTAGTAGTGGTGGTGGTAGTGGTAGAATTAGTGATAGTAGTAGTAGCAATGGCTGCACCTGTACATAGAAATTGTAGTAGAAGTAGTAGTAGTAGTAATAGTAGTAGTAGTAGTAGTAGTAGTAGTAGTAAAAGTAGTAGTAGTAATAGTAATAGTAGTAGTAGTAGTAGTAAGAGTAGTNAGTAGATAGTAGTAGCAGCAGATAGGAGTAGTAGTAGTAGTAGTAGTAGATAGTGATAGAAATAGTAGTAGTGGTGGTGGTAGTGGTAGAATTAGTGATAGTAGTAGTAGTAGTAATAGTAGTATTAGTAGTAGTAAAAGTAGTAGTAGTAATAGTAATAGTAGTAGTAGTAGTAGTAGTAGTAGTAGTAGTAAGAGTAGTAGTAGTAGTAAGAGTAGTAGTAGTAGTAGTAGTAGTAGTAGTGGTAGTAGTAAGAGTAGTAGTAGTAGTAAGAGTAGTAGTAGTAGTAGTAGTAGTAGTAGTGGAAGTAGTATTAGTAGGAATAGTAGTAGTAGTAGTAGAAACACTAGTACGTGGGAACAAGAATACCATCAGTAGTATTGGTTGCACTATCAAGAGTAATAGTAGCAGCATGGTGAACAATAGGGTTTTTTCTATTTTACAGAGGACTAAAGGAGGAAGAGGTAGGGCTCTGAAACGTAGAATAGTAATGGTAATGGTAGAAGTGTTATACTATCAAATGACATTTCTCCCAGTTTACACTGGTATGGAAAAAACAAATAGTAGCAGTATCTACTGTGTGCAATAGTGCTAGAGGCAGGTAAAGAGCTAGTTAAAGTTTCAAAGAGTCGCATATATACTAATACAAATACCAGCTGAATTCAAAAATACTCACAGCTCTAAACATAGTCAAAAAAGTGTTTACAAAATTCTTCTCTGGTTAAATACTAGTTTAGATATCTCTACCACAGCTGCAAAAGTGTATCGTGTAAGAAATGACAAAATAATATACAGAACGATACGAAAAGATTTATTAAAATAATTTCGGGAATATGTTCATCTGGTATGTGGCACAATTTTAAAAGCTAAAAATACTTGAATTCAAGTGGCAAGTTATTTTACACATTTCTAAAAGTTTATTCTTTTAGTTTGTGATAAAATCCGTTTAAGATTTACTCCACAATGCTAAAATACCTTCAGTATCTATCAGAATATCGGTAATATAAAAATGTGCATCTGTATGCTCCTGTTTTGTGTATGCACAATTGTTTATACAACCAATTGTACAGCCTTCGGCTGAGCTTACGCTTTTGAGCAAGCGATGGCGTAATAGTGTGCGCTAAATAATCTGCACGAACTATTAGAATACCATCAGGAATACACAAGGCTAGACTATTGTGGGAATAATACTGCCTTTCTGGGTAGTTGTAATCTCAACTTTACGATACTGTCTGAGAAAATGCCGGTTTTCTTGGCTTATACAACAAAATCTTCTTTTCGTCTTTTAATGTTTTTATAGATTAAGTCAGGTCGACTACTTGCATACATCCCCTCCTTTGTCACATATTCTCATCTCTATTCTGGTATCTATTGGAAATTTGCTCTGTATCTCGAACGCTCACTCACGTATCATAACTTTTGCTTACTTGTTACTTTTGCCTTAAAGCTTTCTCATCACACCATACAGCTATTATATATATATATTAGTTTTATAATCTTTAATTGAACGAATCGTTAGTGATACAAATTTATCTGAAATTAAATCAGGTTTACTTTGGAACATAATAAAAATAATATATTGTTACCTATTTTGAGATAGTTGTGTAGAAATAAGTTTACTTGCCAAAGGAATGTTTATTGCTTCATATCAATTTGTGGAACTAACAGCCTATGTTAATCGAGAGTTCTACCTACAGTTTATGATTCTGGTATAATGTGACTAATACAAAAATGCTACCAGGCTTGGTCTATGACGGAGTGGACTACTAAATCTTTTATTATTTTAAAACATTTCCTGAAAAAGCCATCAGGCCGACAAACTTAAACCTTCGCCATATTTACATACATTACAAACTACCTACCACACTATTATTAAACGTAATTGCGAGGAAAAATTTCACTGATTCACAAATATAATTCTAGCGAAGGCGAGATCAAACATAATTACCAAAATTATGTAAGAAAAGAAACAGATGAAAATAATTTCTCTCGGTTACTGTTTACGAGCTTTCCTACCCAATAAATCAATAGTGATTATAGGTTTTTGTGTTGAAACCCACCACACCGATACAATATATACGAGTTTTACTATCCAGTCAAGAGCATGTGTCTTGTTAAACTATTTGGTCTTAAATAAACGAGATCCAGCAAGCCAAAACAACATAAATTATTTATTATATATAAGGTAAAAGTTGAAATGCACATAACGCAAGTAGGTCAATAGCTAGAAACGATCGCATTCAAGAACCGATCAAAGGTGGTTGTTTTCCAGTTTATTTCAATCTGCAAAGAAAGTTTTTAATGATAATTAATTGCATATCGATTTATGAGCTCTGTTGTCGGTTTGAATGCTTATGGTTCCACAGAGTGAGATATCCAGATGAATTCAAATCTAATGAAAATATAAAAAGAAGAGAAAAAATAGCTTCAGCGCTGTTCTTTTTATTTATAACGAATACTTCAACAGGACACTCTTCTCAAAAAAAAGAAAAAAAAGTATATATATATATATATATATATATATTAACAAATGAATATGAAATGTCATCAACAACAGTGCTCTACCACATTAAAAGGTAGGAGCTATCATATAATCAGATGTACGAGTAAGAAAAACTCTAACTTTACAGTCTTCAGACACTCTTCTCAAAACAAATATATATATATTAACAAATGAATATGAAATGTCATCAACAACAGTGCTCTACCACATTAAAAGGTAGGAGCTATCATATAATCAGATGTACGAGTAAGAAAAACTCTAACTTTACAGTCTTCAGACACTCTTCTCAAAACAAATATATATATATTAACAAATGAATATGAAATGTCATCAACAACAGTGCTCTACCACATTAAAAGGTAGGAGCTATCATATAATCAGATGTACGAGTAAGAAAAACTCTAACTTTACAGTCTTNACTCTTCTCAAAAAAAAAAAAAAAAAGTATATATATATATATATATATATATATATATATATATATATATATATATATATATATATATATTAACAAATGAATATGAAATGTCATCAACAACAGTGCTCTACCACATTAAAAGGTAGGAGCTATCATATAATCAGATGTACGAGTAAGAAAAACTCTAACTTTACAGTCTTCAGACACTCTTCTCAAAAATATATATATATATATATATATTAACAAATGAATATGAAATGTCATCAACAACAGTGCTCTACCACATTAAAAGGTAGGAGCTATCATATAATCAGATGTACGAGTAAGAAAAACTCTAACTTTACAGAACTCAAAGTTTCACGTCTTTCACAATCTTCAGCTGTATACAAATTATTTGTATACAGCTGAAGATTGTGAAAAACATGAAACTCTGAGTACTGTAAAGTTAGAGTTTTTCTTACTCGTACATCTGATTTTATTTATATATAAATATAAATATAATAAATATATATAATAAAAGGTCTGTTTTCTGCATAGTCCTCAACAACAAGCAAGGATCAGTAAATGTCGAAGTAATGAGCTTTATCCTTCTTTTTGCTTTTTGAGGTTGACCCCATTAAAACAATGGATACGGATTTTTGCTGAATCCGTGCGGGCTATCACGTCGCTCCAATTAAAAAATTCTCAACAATATCTAGCATGATCGGAGGTGGTAATGTCTTGTAAAACAGAGGTCATGATATTCAGTCTGCATTCTCAATTATAATTTTTATACCAATCATAATTTTTTTAAATTTGTTTTGTTTTACGAGTGAGGTCACATGCATTTTGAGTAAGTAAAGCGACCCCTTTTATTTGAAAATATATGCGTCATTGGTTGTGTAAAATGTAGATGTGCAAAGGAAAATATACCCCTGTCTCTTGTTTTTGACTTCCTTTTGGAATCCCATCCGGTTAAATATCTTATTTAACACACATAACTAACAATTAAGCAATCTCTTAAAAGGTATGTTTATTAGCATTGTTCTTAAATAAAACAAATAGATACAATGCAATGGTATGAGTCTACATCAAGCTGGTTGTGGATCAGATGTGTTAAAGATGCAGACCTCCTTCTGGATGCTTAATTACTCCCAATACGTCCTTCCTACCAATATCATTTTACCACGTAATAAACCGGGCAACTGTATTTAACATATGAGTTGTTTGTGCTTGTCACAGCTGAGCTAAATAAATCATTCAGAATCAAAATTAAGAGGGAAAATTGAGAGTGTGAAACACACCACAGCATTTAATGTAGGCTTTATCTTGACATATTGCTCACTATTTTGCTCCCTATTTTAAATGTGTGAAAAGTAGAAGTCATTTGTAACAGTCACTTATAACAGTCATTTATAACACACTATGGAAAAATATTTTTATCAAAATATGACACCGTCTTTAAGAGAAAAAAAGGACTCTGCAATTTCCGTGTGAAACTGCTTCGGAATGGCCGCAAAGCGTTTGATATGCTGAGCCACGGTCAAATATTGGAATCTTTATCTTCCTACGGAATTTATGGAGCCGAAAGAGATCTTTTTACGAATTATCTCTTCAATCGCACTCAATCGGTACGAGTTGGTACAGAAATTTTGGAGCCGCAAAAAGTCACATGTGGAGTGCCTCAAGGTTCGATTCTGGGGCGCGCTTAATATTTTTAATAACCTTTAATGAGATTGAATTAGTCCTACAACATGCAAGAATTATCACTTACGCAGGCAATACCGTGATATACTTTTCCGGAAAGTCGAAAGAAATAATCCAAGACAGGTTGCAGTCAGATTTCAACAGAATTGCAGATTGGTTGGAATCCATGGATCTTGTGATGAACACAAAAAAGGAAAAGACCGAAGTCATGCTTTTTGAGTCTTCCCAAAAAGTTAAGAATCGATCATTAGATATCAGGTACCGTTTTAACAAGATTGCAAATACAGTAAGATAGACGTACCTCGGGGTGAAACTAGATCAAACCCTTTCCTTGAATGACCATATTGACGCTGTTTATAAAAAGGCATCATCGAGACTCTATTTGATGAAGAGAGTTCGTCCACAACTAACATCCGAAGCAGCTCTCACATTATACAAGACTATGTTGATACCGATTTTCACCTACTGCTCGATAATCACTAGTTCTTATACTGATACTGTCAAGAAGAGGATTTCCAGTTTTGAGAGGAGAGCTTTTCATATAATCTTTAAAAAGCGCTCTTACGAAGAAATAGATGCTATATCAATAAGAACTTTACAAAAACGTCGTACGTGTATTCAAGTTTTCAACTGTATCAATCATAATGTGCGCGAAAATTTCGAAGGGTACTTCGAAGTTATGAAAAACAGGACAAGAAATAAAGGGAAAATGTTAAAGAGTACCCCGTCTGAAACTGGAGTCTACGAAGAAAAATTTTAGATTTCTTGGGGCAAAATTATATAATGTACTGCCAATTGAAGTTCGAAGTGCGACCTCGACAAAAGAAGTTATAGTTTTATTGGACAAAGTTTCTATCTAAATAAAGAATGATTTTATATTATTGTATATATTTAATTTTAGCTTCTAGATACAAATTAAACTGACAACAGTCCA
>RDPX01000386.1:364747-424719 GCA_003991215.1 Morbakka virulenta | reverse complement strand
CCTCTCTCTCTCTCTCTCCCTCTCCCTCCCTCCCTCTCTCTCCCCCCTCTCCCCTCTCTTCCTCTCTTCACTCTTTCTTCACTCGGGCTTATTATCGGTCATTTATGATTTTATATATATAATATATAGATATATCTGTTGTTACGATTTATGTGATGAGGGCGACTACTTTTACAATAAGGGTTATATCCTATTTTTGAAATCTAAACGATATAACAAAAAAAATGTCTGTTATTTAATGGCCGTTTTAAAAAAATCAACAAACCTCTACATGGACCAATGTAGGCTCTTCCGATAGATACTCCCGATAGACAAGCCGCTCTCCGCATATGACACAAATTTTCATATGTATTTCCATCTGTACCACAAATCTTTGCTCTGTTGTTTGAATTAGTACATTTTTTGGGACATATCATGGTAGCACAATGTGGTATTTTGTATTGATCCAAAATGCATTTTTTTCCGTCCGGGCATCGAATATGTTTGCAAGATGCTAAAATATAATTAAAGTCGTTAGTATATAGTATATAGGCATTTTTTGCAAAGAAAATATGTTTTATTCCTTATTCTTTGCATTAACAGCACAAAGTAATCTTATACAAAATAAGTACCATTAATATATTAAGGAAATACATCAACCTTTTTAAAAAAATGCCCTTATGGAAAGACAGCAGATAAAAGTATTTCATAGATATAATAAATGTTGTTACTTTTTCACAAGAATTCAGTGGACAAAACTGAGTCAAGGGATAATTTCGATGGTCACTACATCATCATCATCATCATCATCATCATCACCCTCGTTAATGTCGTCGTCTTTGTTTTTAACTGTGTCTCATTACCGCCAACTAGCTCTTACTCTCAGTTACAGTTCAACTGCAATAACCATTGAGCCACGGCTTTTAATGAAATGTGGAATTTAAGTTGAACAAAAAACTCAAGTGCAACAAATAATCAACTTAAAATCTTGCTTCCGCAGCTACATACTTCTTTGATGAAAGAAAGTTAATGCAGAGCTGGTCAAAGTAAAGGATGTTCAGTAGAGGGCTTTGTTGCCCTCAAGACTTGCTTGTGATGACATATATTTCAAAAATTATTTTTCAAGAGATCACCTGTTTATACTGCTCCAAGTGACGTAGGACGCCATCTAGACAGCTGGTCTACGAGTTTATCCAACAAAATAGCCCACAAAAATGCCCATAAAACAATAGCAGACGTAGTAAAGCAAATGTTTCTGGAATTTGTTATTGTAACGGTCAACTCAGCTGTGTTTTGCAAAGCGATAGTCGGAAATATAATTCTGTGTGAAGTCTGAAAAATCTCTTTTGCAACGTTAATAGGTTAATAGGTAAGGTAGAAGCTGCCTTAAATACTAGTGAGAGTCTCATTTCTTGTTCATGTTAGTGTACTGTTCAGGAAGTGTTAAGTTTCAATACTTGAAACAGACAATAAGTTAAAAATCGAGTATTATGGAATAACAAAATTTCACTCAACAAAAATACATCTTCATCAATTCTAACCAAGTATTTAGTATAATAAATTACCAAGGGAAATTACAGTCTTAAAGAAGATTTGAGGACTTTGTTTTGGTCTCTTTACAAAAAAGGTTTGCTGTAGAATGCAGGAAAATATTAGCATAGCGTTGCGGTTATTGGAAAAAAAACCAGTTAGCTACAGCCCATGATCTTGCTTATTCATAAAAATCTCATGTGATGAGTGACATGAAGGTCTTGTACAAAAAAAAATTATAAGAAATATCAGGATTATCAACAAAATTCCTAACGACTGTCATCATTGATAACATAGCTGTTTCAACAATATGGCCTTTTCATAGTATTGACTCAATATTATATACTAACAATTTGCTAAAAAGTAGGAACGTGAGCAACGTATCACTGTCTCGGCTTTGTGGGTCCATCAAAAATTCATAAGCTGCTTTGTAATGCTATGTAATGCTCTTGCAAATGCAGTAAAGAGAGGATTTAAAGGTTTGAAGGAATGGTTCCCTGGCGACACCATAATTCTACAGTACAAAAAATTGGCAAATATGGACAAATAAATATATATATATATAAATTCTTTTTGAAATATCCTCACGTAATCTTAGTTTATCAGGCCCAGAAGTATACATTCTAGCCAAATTAAATTGGTGGTAAGCAAAAGAATTGTCTACATTGTAATATTAGAAGGTCGATCATGTGACCTCCAGCTTTTTTTTATGTAAAATATCTTTTCAGTATGTTAATTTTTAGAATGAATTGTTTTGCATAGCTCAGTTGTTTTATACTCTCTAGATCCCGAATAATTACATCATAAAATAATTATAAATTAAACATTGCTAAAGGTTCGGATTATATATTTTAGTGTAATAGTTACCAATGAAAATAGCACCGCCGGTAAACTTTACTTCAAAATTTTTCCAAGAAAAGAAAAAGCCTTTAAAAGTCAGAACTGAAATCTGGTATTATAATGATATGCTATCTTTTCACTTATAAAATAAGTACCAAAACATTCATCTTACCCTGGCATTTCTGATAATAGTCTACTTTAATANTTACATCTTGCAAATACTTCCTGTCTTTTGTCTTTACCAAAATGTAGTCCACTTGAGTCATAGCTGTCCCAGACTCATAGGTTACCAGATGGCTATCCCTTTTCTTAAAAATAGTATTCGCCACCAACATATCCATGGCAAGTCCAAACTCTAGAATTCTTTCACCCTCCTTATTTCGGTCACCATATCCATTTCCTCCATGGACTCCCTCAAACCCAGATGCTGTTCTTCCAACATGGCCATTTAGATCACCTGCAATAGCAACAATTTCTTTCTCTGCCAGCTTACCAGTGACTGCAATGAGACTGTCATAGAATTCATCCTTGTCTTCTTCACTTAAGCCACATTGTGGTGCATACACTGATATTGCTGTGAAGATTGTCTCACCTATCATCAGTTTAATCAGCATAATTCGATCATTTATGCGTTTGACATCAATCACCTTGTCTATCCATTTCTCTGCAACAAAGATACCTACACCACCTGTGCCTTTTCCATTACCAATCCAAAACAGCTTGTATGTTGCCTTTTTCCCTTCTATCATTCTTACAGATTTCCCTCTCCATCGTGTTTCTTGCATGCAGCACAAATCAATGTGTCTTCGCTCAAGAAACTCTGCTACTTCACCAGATCTACCTCTCAAACTTCCCACATTCAGACTACAGAGTCTGAAGCTTGTCATCACTTCCTTCGGTTGATGTAGTAGCTTGATAACGGTCTGATTTTGCCTACATCGAGCAAAGGTCCTACCGTGCGCGACACCTTCACTTAAATTAGTTCCAGTCTCGTTTACGCAGTTATACCGGATATCTTTGGATGTCATTTCATGGTATGATGAGGCAGTGTTTTTATAGGCCGGATGCCCTTCCTGACACCAACCCATTAAGGTAATGGGGACCAGTGTTTTTATCGAGACACCATCTCTAGGTGATTGCCATCCAAGGCTGAAGAGCGCTTCACCTGCCCGTGAGAGAAAGACTATACCCCGCCAGTCCTCAAACTGGTATTTCATGCTTGAATGAGACCAAGCATGGTCTTCGGGGTCAACTGTGCATTCACGGGGTCAAATGTGCATATATAACAGTATATTGCCTTTTTAAAAATGTGTGACGCTTGGGTATGTTTTAAAAAATCCCACTTCCCATTTTTTATACGAAATTGCTCTTAAAGCATGTTGTTCCTATTTTAACATTAGAAAAGCTTCCTTTATATGTCATAAATTCATTACTTTCTGTACTGCTAAAATAACAGATTACTGTGGCCTGGCTAACATGATAGCATTCGTGTTTGTGATTGACACATACACAAGCAAACAGAATACTTACCTTCAACAGATCTAAATCGTATGGCTAGAGTTTCTTGCCTTGCTTCTCTATCAGCATAATCAGCCATTGTATTCCAGATGTAGGCTTTGTCACCTGAGGCATGGGGTCTCAGTTCCATTGAATGCGTAACATGATGGTTAGCACATACATTCTAGCCAAATTAAATTGGTGGTAAGCAAAAGAATTGTCTACATTGTAATATTAGAAGGTCGATCATGTGACCTCCAGCTTTTTTTTATGTAAAATATCTTTTCAGTATGTTAATTTTTAGAATGAATTGTTTTGCATAGCTCAGTTGTTTTATAATCTCTAGATCCCGAATAATTACATCATAAAATAATTATAAATTAAACATTGCTAAAGGTTCGGATTATATATTTTAGTGTAATAGTTACCAATGAAAATAGCACCGCCGGTAAACTTTACTTCAAAATTTTTCCAAGAAAAGAAAAAGCCTTTAAAAGTCAGAACTGAAATCTGGTATTATAATGATATGCTATCTTTTCACTTATAAAATAAGTACCAAAACATTCATCTTACCCTGGCATTTCTGATAATAGTCTACTTTAATATGCTTGTTTTCACGACATCCACTACGTAACAAATCACATTCAGTCTTGTATGTCACTGAATTTGTTCCGCAAACTGTCCCTGGATATGTTTTTGCGCAGTTAGGCGAGCATACACACCTTGGTAGTTGAAATGAGTCAAGCATGCATTCGTGACCTTCACCACAGTAGATACCTTTACAAGCATCTATCAATTAAAAGAAAAATTGCAAAAGTCTGATTAAACAGCATCGTTCGAGCTTAAAGGATGTAACTCATAAGCTAATTTTTTTGTAAAGCAGCAGCCTTTGGAAAAAAGACAATGCATGACTTGCTCTAGTCTCAATTCTTACCAAAATGGCCATGGACGTAAGAAAGGGAAGGCAATTGATCAGTAAATATTGTAATATTAAATACGTGTATCGCTATGCGGAAATCTTAACCACAACATAGAGAAAAGAAAAGATAGTCAAGAAAAATATTTTTTTAAATCTTAACATGTAAATTGTACTCAATTAACTCTTTTCATACAATCTCTATCATATATATATATATATATATATATATATATATATTTATAGTTTACATATGTGTCCTGTATTTAACAGCTCGGCTACATTTTTCTCGTTCTTTTAAATCCCCAGCACAAAAACGTTACAATTTTTCAATCGTAACCACCATATACAGAATGGGAGACCTGGCAACGAAATTGAAGATACAATTGTTATGTCAGGATGACAACATTAGAAGCATCAAGACAATCATTCAATCCAGCAGGCTGAGATGGCTTGAACTTATTGAGCGCAGTTCGAACTGGATATCTCGGATCCGCCAATTCAAGGTGCACGGGCATCCAGCTTCAGGAAGACCAAAGCTGATATGGAAGGAACTGGTGACACATGACCGAGTGTCTTCGGATTAAGTGGTATTAAAGCACAAGATCGCCAAACCTGGAAGGAGTGACCTTGACCTCGCCGGGCCTCACACATGTACACGATTAATAAATGGATGATAAAAGTCGGATGAAGAAAAAGGAGGAGGAGGAGAAGGAAAAGGAGAAGGAAAGGGAGAAGGAGAAGGAAAACACCAAGAGTAGTATAAAACCAGAGATTGCGATGGCTCAATTTGCTGTACTCTCTTTCACGCAAACGTTTTCTGATTTCTATCCTTTCTTCTATACCAAAAACTGCCATCCTGTACATAAAAACTCTACAAAAATAATACTGACAAAGTATTTTGTAAGGGAATAGTTAAAATCTATATACAAGTGGAGCATAAAACATAATGACAACTTGAATATATCTTACCTTGTTTAACACTCTTTCTTGGCTTTGCAATTGGTTGTTCTATAGAAGAGACAATTCATTGGATTAAAATTCACTGGCAATGTAATTATACTTATGTCTTTACATTTAATCCTTGAATATATAAACAGTATGCATTGATATCACCTCAGGTACTTTGATACACAGCACTGTTGTCAAAAGCCTAAAATGAAAGTCGAATCTGATAGAAATTCTGAAATCGTTACACGCGCATAATTGCAACTTTGAAGGGAAAAATATTTTGTTACCTCTATACAATTTGCAGACAGGAAGCGCTAGTTTGTCCACTGGCCTTGCACGCCCAGAAGAACCCCCTTTAGGTTCATTAAGCCCATTACCATTATAGCATTACAACATAACCAATATGCAGCATAGGGTTCTAAAAGTACCTGACACCAAATTCAGGTTTTCTTTTTTGCCTGACAAAATTCAGTTTAGATTACAGGTGTCTATCATGACAGATCTGCCCATATAACCCTCTTTTTGACGTTTTGGCGGTCGCTCCAGAAATTTAATTACAAAACAACATAGCCCGTGTTCTGTGCAGGATTTCAACGTATCCTGACACTGAATTCAAACTTTCGACGTTGCCTGGTGTGCCATTCCATCAAGAATCCTTTGCCCCCTTGTACTACAGACATCACACACACACAGAGGTGTTTTTTCGTAAAAATAATCTATCTTCAAATATTTGCAGAGATTGGCTACAGAAAAAAAGAGCGTGCATTTCAACAATTCATAAAGCAAAAGCAAGGTGAAGTTGCACTATTACTACTAATACTACTTTTAATACTATTACTACTATTACTACTATTATTACTTTTACTACTATTACTATTACTATTACTACTACTATTACTACTATTACTACTATTAACACTATTACTACTATTACTACTATTACTACTATTACTACTGTTACTACTATTACTACTATTACTACTGTTGCACAAATCCTTTCATTTGTCACAATTACGTTTGAACTGAGCTCTTCATTAGCCATATTTAAAAACAACCCTCCTCCTTCCATTAGCATCTACCAAGTCATAACTGAAATATATGTACAATATTCTTCTTGCAGAACTTAACTTGCTTAAAAATCAATAATCTTTAACAATTACCAGCTGACAACCACATGTGCTTCTGGGTGGGTAATTGTGGGGACAATTTCCTAAAAATGGAAACTCTGATCCTCACCAGAAAGAATTGAACAACACAGATATATTCAAGCCGTATAACTGAAAACCGAAAAAAGTTTCGTTTTATACAAAGGCGTTGGTCTGCCTGCCGTCACGAGAAATATGTCTCACTGCGACAACAGGGCTAGTTATCATTATCGAACTTGCAACAAAAGTGCACAGTAATTACGAACTGATATTTCCCTATTCGATTAAATTAAAAAATGTTTTGGCGTGAATTGTAAATTTAGTGCTCCCTGTTCTTTGCATTTTCATTTCATTAGCGCTTTTCAAGAACTTAGTATCTAATGTTTCACTTATGTCTTTTTTTTGGAACCATAAGATTATTAGACATTACCTTTAATTAAAAAATGAAAGCTTACCTTTAAAACACGACGTGCATGGTAGTGGATTAAGAAACATGTAATAAAGAAATTTATCGCTCTTGCTTATGTCAATATCCGTGTACCCCGCTCGTCCAATTGATATTTTGCAGCACTCTGATCTTGTAATTCCATCTTTTATATAATCTTGACAAAATCCGTCTTCAGTTACACGGCTCCAGCATGTTCCCCCGAACGCTAAAGAGGATACGAAATAGCTCTATTATAGCATTGGGTATTGTTAAGTATTGCTTTTTTTTAGTACCCTGCTACGTAAAAAATTTTAAACATCTTATAATTGTCTTTAAAATCTAGAAAAAAATGGTATGGACCTAGAATCAAAATGACAATAAACCACAACGACCTGAGAGTAGGGATATTCAAAAAGGTTGATTTTCTTTCCTTTTTACCTTTTCTTTCTACCATACTAAGTACAATAAAAAGATACCTCTGTTTGAATTAAGTTTTACTTTGCTTCAGATACTGACTTTTTCGATTACCAAAAAAATTTCATATAAGCAAGTACAATCCATACACTGTATGACAAATTAGGTCAAAGAAAAGACCATGTCTATTAGAAAATATTCATTGAAATGTTGTCCAATAAAATATTTAATCCTTAGTTCATATGATTAAGTACATTTATTTAAGTAAATTAGGAATAATAGTACTGTAACACATAGTAGTGTAGAGTCTCGGATAACGTATTTTAATATTTTTCTTATTATCTTCCCCGAAAGAAATTGCTTTAGAATATGTATAAAAATCAAGAACATTTTCTTTTAAAGAAACTCCACTTAAAAGAAGAATAATTGGAAACTTCCCATGTGGCTGATTCCAGTTTTTACAGCAATACTCTCAAAAGAAGATTGTAATACAATATAACTATCTTCGTTTTCAAACGTTGTGCCATTTGTGATACCTTAATGAATACAGGACATAAATCAAAGAAATAATTTACAAAAAGTAGTCATTACAGCAACAGTCATAAGAATAAAAACGTTTATTTTTATGGCATTTGCTATTCTGTGTTTTTGTGAGGTTTCCCACAAGCACTGATGCCAGCTATTCTTATTATGGGCATCAACTAAGTTTACATTGGTAACTTAACTCATCACAATGTCAAACGAGATCCTTTTCGGCCGACCTTCAAACTGCACATTTATAAGCCTTTTCACCCATGAATTCTCATCTTTGTATCCTGCATAACCAGTTCACTTCAGTTTATCTACCGTGATCACCTTTTCTAGATCTTGGATAGCTGTAACCTGTAACCTATCTGAACATGTTAGTTGTTATACCAATTAATAGAAAGACCTACTCACTCACTCATTCACTCACTCACTCTCTCCCTCTCCCTCTGTGCTGAAATCCTTTTATATTTCAGAACAATATTTCGGGAGCTATCCATTTCCTGTAGTCCAAGGAAACCTCTTGCTAGTTTAAGTAAGGATAATAATCCAATGCATTTTTGTAAATTCCCGCTTCCATCTCAAAGAGTCTCAAGTAATGTTAAAAAAATGAGTTACAAATAAGAACTAAATCGGAATAATAATCAACTAGATTTTATCATTACACCCAGCGGTAGACAGGCAAACATTCACTTAGATTAAATCTTGCTAGCTCTGCATACACAGCACCACCGAAGGATCAGCCCTTCCTGAACAGTTGGACCCATTTCATATTATATTAAGACGCAATATGTTTTGCTGTTCACCATCATTTAAAAGATAAAACACAAATGTAGCGGTCGCTAGCATAAATTACTAAACAGAAAATATTGAAAATAATTTGTAACTAAGTAGGAGCCGTGAATGAATGGTTACTGCAGATGCACTGTGATCAAAAGGCTTAGGGTTCGATTCCCTGAGCGGGATAAAAGACTTAAATTTTACAGAAGAAAAAGGTATTGGTTGGTGCCAGAAAGGGCATCCAACCAAAAAATTTCTTACTGCCACAACAAATACTCTTTGAAGGTCATCCTCTGAGGCCAATTGATGGGGGAAATGACGTTAAAATCTAAGTAGGAGCGTCCTCCCCAAAGATCTTAGAGGGGAAAGAATGCTGTGGACGAGCAATAAGCACAATACTACTAAACCTTTTTGCAGAATGCAAACATTTGGGTAGCACTGTGCTTTCGCTCGCCCACAGTGCCAGTCTCCCGCTCACCTCTTAACTTTAGATTATTGAAAGTAAACCGCTCAGATTTACGTTTGTCTCCATCTCAGCTCTCGGGTAAAGACGCCCCCACTTATAATTCACATTTCATTTACGGTAACCTTTCATATGTCTTGAATACAATGGAGAGCCAGAATTACGGTCATCAATTTTGAAGCATCTACTAAAGCGCGGGAAATTCAAAAAATGACAATTTTGGCCATAAACGTATTCTATGGGACTTCAAAGTACACAAAAAATGAAAAACATCGAGTGTGATCTCGCTCGCGTGACCAAAAAAAATTACAATGCAAGCTATTGTAACCAACTGGCGACAGAAGATCAAGAACATTTGACGAAGCAAGCTCTTGAAAGTTCCTAGTTTTTCCTTTCCATAATTAAAAATGAAAATCTACTGTCTTTGAAACCCAAAATGTCAAAGCACTTAATGGACATACTTGAAATAGGAGGCTACTCTCGCTCCATGGAGCCTTTAAATTATTGCACAAGGGGTTCTGAGCGGTGAAGGCAGTGGGCGTGAGGTTGTACTTTGGTCCTATTTCTTATGAGATGACAATTTTTAAGTAGGAGTGAAAGACAAACTTTGGAAAACAGCGTCTCTCCTTTTCAGTTTACAATATGATTTTTGTAAATTCGGTTTAATCGTTCCTCTTAAAATATTGTCCAATTGCGCAATTAAAATGTATACATAAAATATTCTATTTTGTATCCTTTTAAAAGCATTTTCTTGAAAGCCAAAAACCAGTTCATCCTTAAGTATTTTTAACTTGTTACACTATTTAAGCTTCTAATATTATTAAGCTCTTCCTAAAACTTTCAAAAGTACGTGAAGCTCTTATTTTTAAATTTTCATAAGGAGCTTTTTTTTCAGGAAAACCAGAAGAAGGAAATTTCAATTTTAACTGTGCTTCCATTTTCAAAGCAACGAGACAAAACGCTACAGGCAGAAGAAAAATTATAAGGTTTTGCTTTGAAAATTACTTCTCCGGGTATTTTAAAATATCCTTAGAGTTTAAATGCCATTTAGCCTGGTATCCTTTGCCAAATACATGTAGTCCTTTCTTTCATAAAAAGCGTTTTTGATTTGATCAAACAAAATCATTTCTACTCTATTTTACAATATAAACCCTCAACGTTTATGTTTTGTTACTTTACAAAATACATATCCTGAAAGTTTTTGAACCACAGAGCACAAAAAGGTGTACAAAACGTTTTTTAAGTAAGGGTGACAGGAAGACGATATCTTCCATTGTCAAAGTTTAACTTTACGTAATAGTTACAATTCACTTCAACTGGTGTATTTAGGGGAAAACCTTGCATTTTGTTGCCTAAATATTTAGTAACACATTAGTGCAAGGAAGCTGTAACATAGCAGTGCAGTTTAGCATGTACGGAGTAGCACACAGTAAACCTGTGAATAATGCAAGCACCAATCATGTATAAACAAGAACATTTTTGCTCATCAAAGGTTCCGAATTTCCTTCTCGACCAGGTACTTGCAGTGGAAAAGGGCAAATACTCGACGAGTGTCAAGTATTTAGCACTTGAAAATACAAAGACAGACAAAGGCACACTAAGACACACCCAAATACAAAGACAATCAGATAGACAGACATGTGACCCACCCTCACTCACACAAACAAACATATTTCTGTATTTGCAGCCGAAATGTAGCCGAATTGTAGCCAAACAGGGTTCCCTTGTGGTTCAATATCAAAAGGATATTCTGAGGTGACTGGTTGTGTATGGTTAAGTCTTGTTAAGTGGTATAATCAGGAAAGAAGTTGAGCAACTTGAACCGGGATCTTTTTTTTTTTAATGGTGACTTTGTTAGTATCATGTAAACCAGAAACAATACAGGAAATAAGCACTCATTGGCAATAAAAAGAAAAGAAAACTTTTACGGAGCAGTCCTGAATAAATCAATGCTACAAAAGATTAAGATAATTCAAGCACGTCCGAACTTTCCGAAAAACGGAGACTGAAAGTATATGTCTCGACCTCCCTCCCCAGCAATACCATAAACAAACAAACAAAATGCCAAATTAATAAAATTTGTGACGCCAATTTGACAAAAAAGCTCTTTTTGAACGATTTGACATAAAATCTATTAGCGTCGTAAAAGACGATTCTTCTGAAGATAAACTTAATATCTGCCGGCGTGAGAAATTTGAACACAAGGTCAAGTGCTTTGCTAGGTTTTTATTTGAGAAACACAATTCACTGTCAAAAGTGAAAACCCAGGAAAACTCTCCCATGTGAGAATAACACCAACTTGGTGATTTGAAGAGATTTTGCAGCTAGCGGATGATAATATGGGCTCGGTATTTATGAAAAGTCAGAATTTAAACCTTTTCTACCCTGGCCACTTGCTAGCTTCTAAATACAAGTAGATAACTGAAAATGTTGCGAACAAAAGCGGTGGCTTTTCAACAACCATTACGTACTACTGGATCCTCGGCCCAAGCTCTTTTATGGCCAGGGCTCTGATATTACAATTACAGTAAGAAACTGGTTTCTACATTATGGTATGGTTAGAAACCAGTGTTATAAATAAAATTTGATCGTATTTACATTTATATAGAACGTAATGGGTGCAGAGAATGTAACCTGTCATCTCAGCTACAAATAATGACACCAACTATTGAATATCACTATCTAAACAGGCAGTGACTATTTGCCAATAGAGGTGATTGAAAAACAATGAGAAACAATTCTGTAATGGCAGCACATATTTAAAAGATTTTTAACGTCAGCTGAAAGAGGGAAACCGTATGAATTATATGAAATAATTTTTACAGCAATTGTGTCTAGAATTCGATATCTTTACAACCAAATACAAAAATAACCTTAGTTAAGTCATTTCGTCGAGACAAGAAATAAAGTAGTTTGTTTAAAAACACTTTGTTGAGCAATTTATAGGAGTTTGTCAATGTTTCATCTCAGTCGACAACGTCAGGAGTAATACAGTTGAACCTCGATTATCCGAAGAGCGATTATCCGAACAAGATCTTCCGGTCTAGGTAAATATTTACGTAAACGTGTGTTCTGACCTAAATACATGTACATGTATATCGAGTAAGGTGTCGTATGTTTACGGATAATCAGTTATCCGAACAAATTGCTTCCCGCCTCTCTTGTTCGGATAACTGAGGTTCAATTATATTTCTAAAAAAATACTTTAACAATCACATAGAGGAAAAAGTAATGTGGCTGATTGCCGACGTTTTCCATATTTTTAGTTGTTAATCTAATAACTTGGCTACGTTTGTCCAGACAGATGCTAAAACAAATGCTTTCGATCTTAAACAACTTGATTTTGACAAGTTTGTATAATTCGTAAACAAAAAAATTATGTATTTTAATAACGTAATGAAGGGTACAAATTACTAATAATAAGTTATTCAATGAAAAAAATTAAGATTTTTGCTCCTACTTGATATTTCAACTACTGCTGTCTTGTTAATAGACCTCTTTTAAAACTTTGTTATCCCTAAGGCCATTTCTACCTACATACCGACTTAAAAGATTTTTTCTTACATTTACTTTCAAAATTATTCATTGGACTCTATTGATTCAGCACATANTGTGGCTGATTGCCGACGTTTTCCATATTTTTAGTTGTTAATCTAATAACTTGGCTACGTTTGTCCAGACAGATGCTAAAACAAATGCTTTCGATCTTAAACAACTTGATTTTGACAAGTTTGTATAATTCGTAAACAAAAAAATTATGTATTTTAATAACGTAATGAAGGGTACAAATTACTAATAATAAGTTATTCAATGAAAAAAATTAAGATTTTTGCTCCTACTTGATATTTCAACTGCTGCCGTCTTGTTAATAGACCTCTTTTAAAACTTTGTTATCCCTAAGGCCATTTCTACCTACATACTGACTTAAAAAAGATTCAGAAACTTTGGTAACTTAGTTACAGCAAACGAGACAGGTAAATATGGTTATTTCTGAAAAGTTCCCCCATCTGACAAACAGGTTTGACCGAGGGTATCTGATGAAGAATTTTCTTCAAGCACGTTCTGCAAAAGAGATCTTGGAAACCACCTCGTGCAATTTCAGATGCAAGGTAAATTATATCAAAACATAGCCCTAGTAAAGGGGCCAGTGGCTCAGGGGTTAATTGTGACCAAGAGGTTCCTGTTTACTGTGTCAAAAGAGTAATTGATAAAAAAGAGTATTCAGCAAAAAAATTCTCATCACTTCAATAGGTCTCTTAAGAGGGCATTGCCAAAGGCTACCAATGAAGCAAAAAACATTTAAACAAATATCAAGCAGTATTCAGCAGACCATCAGATACCGTATACAAGAGGGAGAACACACATCATCATCATCATCATCATCATTGTTAGACCTCAGTCGAGATGATGGATTGAACAACCTTCCTCGAGTAGTCTCCGTCTTCCATAGCTACTTTAAGGTCTTGACCTATAAGCCAGTATCTCTTATAATGGTATCTAGGAAAGTCAATTTGCCAGAGCGCTTTCAAACTTCATGGTTAGTAATTTCCTTAAAGAAAAACAGATTGACGTTAGATGAAGTAAGCAGAAAGTGATTGTTTCCTTTGTAATTTTGCTGTCAACTTTTGCTGTCAACCAACGAACATTCTCTGTCTCTGTCCCATTTCTTTGCTTTAGCCCATAATGGTGTTAAACCTTTTGGGAATTTTAGCCTAAACCGGTGATTATTTGGGTAAAAACTAATAAACGGGATGATATAGATACATACATACTGCGCCCCAGTTCCTTTGACTATATCAGTTAAAAAGGATAAAACCAAAGTTTGACAACTCTTTTCAAACTGTCTTTCGCTTTTAAATAAAGTGCTTTTCTTTTTGGATATCATGTATCTTTCTTACACAAACTCATTCCAGTTCCTGGGATCAAAAGTCGGATTCACATATTTTTCAATAATCAACAAGAGGCCCAGATCTTCCAAACGATAAAGAAGTACGGTAAAATACTATTTGAAATTAAAGTCGAAAAAAAATCTACCACTTTGACTTAATAATCGGATATTATTCTAATAGAAATTTGAAGTTGTTAACATTTTCCTGGCTTTCCTCCTCAGAAACCTTGCGTGTAATTTGTATCAATATATTATCCTTGCGTCACACTTTGGTAAGTACCAATTCCTATTCAGCTCTGAAGTTATGTAAATGTTCGAGAATTAAAAATTTATCTTTCCACATACGCTACCAATGGGAATAAAACTCAACATGTTCCTCAGAAATAAAATTTTGATTTGTCACCTCTATTGAAGACATTATCATTAGAAATAGTTATTTTTCTCTTCAAGCTTCAAGCTGTCCTCAAAGTTCTTTGCTCCTTTGCTTATAAATGTTCTATTGCGTCAATGCTCTCTACAGGCCATGGGCCTTTTTCTCCAGGCTGGAAAGCAGAACTGCTTCATTAGTCTTCTGTGATGCCTCTGGCTCTAATAGGATACTGTGTTGACATTTTCCCATTCCTGCTGACTTTCTCGTGCCTAGAGTTCCGTGAGACTTAGAATTTTAGTGGTTGGAAAAGTAATTTTATTGAAACTGGGCTGCATTCTGGTATATCCTTTGCAGTAAATCTTAAACTCAGAAGCTTTGCATCTTTATCAATATCGCTCACATGCTGTGAACAAGAGATCTTCAGCGAAAAAAGTTGCAAAATAGCTTGATGACTTTCTATCACAAACCTTTGTATAACTCATGTTATTCTCCTAATTGTTGTTGTTGTTGACAGCAGTGTTTATTATATTTTTATTTTAAACAACTGAATTGTATTATCCTCTATAAAGATAGAAATAATTATAATAATAATAATAATAATAATAAGCAAGTAAGTAAACTTGATATGTTCAAATTGTAAAGCGCACCTGTAAAAAGGTTAGCCTTTAAAAGCGCGGTCATAAAATTAAACCCGACCTATTTATTCATCTACGATAGAAAATGTGCCTATTACATAAAGCATATTTTCATAAACCTTTTTCCAAAATCCACCCAAAATAATAATAAAAAATTACAAGCCTTTTTATTACGCAAAAAAATGCCTTATTGTAGCTGAAATCTATCAAATCTTCATTTACTTATGTGTAAGGATTAGAGGTTCAATGAAATTCGCATCTGCCATTTGGAAGGTCGGGGTTTAATTTCCAGCATATAGCTTATAGGTGAGTCTGATTTTTTACATCCGTTAAATAACGAGTAGAATGATCTGTTAAATACATTATTCACTTTTCAACATCTTTTTAAGTTCATATTACATGAAGAATGTCCCATTATTAGTGCAAACATATATGAATTGTGATATAGACTCTTTTTGAGGCGATAATTCCCTTTAACACCTTAAAAATGCTTGTATAATGGAGTTTATGAACCGGTAATCCCGGTTTTACGGAAACTGGTATACCGTCAATATTTTCCTAACCGCTGTCAACGGTAATAGAGTTTCTGAAAACCGGTTTCTTCGGTATGCAGACAACACTAAACTGTATGGTAACGCTGAGTTTCTGCCTCTAGTAATATGTCATTGTTATGACAACTCATGAAAAGCTTGCGTAACATATGAGCCGAACTGACAGCATTACTATCGAAAGTTGTTTTGCCAGAGTTTTGTAAACTTCCGCATTCCCCTTTCTTCAAACGTTTACAGCTTTTCAAGTGAAAGTGAACCACATCACAGCTACAAAAATCAAGATCATCATGGAGTTTGTGGAGTTTTAAAGTGACGCTCCTGTGTGCGCGTACTTCTTGCGGTGCAAAGAGCAAGAAAAGCCCAAGTGCAACACCTGCCAGGCAATCTGGGCTTGCAATGGAGGGTCCACTAGTGGTCTGAGGTCACATCTCAAGACCAAGCACAAAGTAAATATTTCTGCTGCTGTAGAAAGCATGCCAGTTCCAGCTGTTCACATTCAACAGGGAAGCATGAGAAGCTTTCTCACCGCTAAAAGCAGCATTGAACAAGTTGTTGCTAAACTGAAAACCTGTGATAGAGTCAGTTTCAGTACACTGGTACACTGGCAACAGGCATATGGATCCGATAGGCTGTGCAAAGTTACAAGGTTACAAGCTACCCAAGAGACCAGGAGATACTCGAAATATAGTCATTTCTCATCATCAGACTAAGAAGAAGGAAACAAAACACCAACTAGAGGACCTACAAAAAATGGGGAAAGATTTAGTCTCACCTTAGATAACTAATTGTCCACAGCAACAAGAGATATGTGAATATTAACAAACACATTTACAGCTCTGGAGTTTTCTACCTAGGGATGGTTGTACAAGGAAGCATGCCTGCAGAAACATCTGTTGAGCTAGTCAAGGAAAGGCTTTCAGCCTTTGGTGTTTCCATGGACTCTGATGTGGTGGCAGTCACGACAGATGGAGTTAAATTTATGGTAAAATTTGGCAGCCTAATCATACCCATCCATCAACGAAAAAAAAGAAGATGACAGTGAGTTTGAGGAAGAAGACGCAGATGAAGAAGAGGAGGAGGACATGGAAACCGAGGAGATTGAATAAGATGCAAGTCAGAGAAGTGGCCAGTTCCTGGATGATGCATACAGCATTAAGGATGGCCAGTCATCAGTAGTACGTCCGAGAGACCACCTTCTTGTCATCAAGAAAGTGAGAAAAATTGCCAGGCAGTTCGAAAATACGTCCGAACAAATTTTCAAAAGGAAATCAATCTCATCCTTGATTGCAGAACCAGGTGGAACTCAACGTACCAGGAGATAATCCGTTTTCTCAAGCTTGAAAAGCATGTCAAAATGGCACTGATAGAGTTTCATGATGAACTAGACTTAGATGCCACTGAATTCTTCTAGCTTAAAGATGTTGCAGCTGTCCTTCATCCTGTGAACTGTGCAGTTGAAGCTTTGTGCCGCAGGGACACCAACATCTTGAAAAGTGGAAGAATTTATGACTTCACTCTGAAGAAGCTGTCTCAGCTCAACTCGGCAATGAGATGAAAGATACTCTGAAAGAGACGGTATCACAACGAAGAAATGCAAGTCTTTTTTTATCTGATGGAGTACCTCAGTGATAGTGACTACTTTACACACAGCAACTGTCCAACATCAAAGTACAAAATGAGGCCTATCTGATTACATATGGGGGCACTAAGAAGCTAACACCAAACCTTGAGCTACTCTTTCAAGGCCTGAAAACGGTGCAGCCATCTTCAGTAGAATCTCAAAGAGCTTTCAGTGCCTGTGGGTTATTCATCACAAAGCTCAGAAGTCGTCTGAATAAAAACACAAAAGATGCATTGTGTTTTCTTCGGGATATTTACAAGAAAAAGTAGTCTTTCTTTGTAAGAGTGTTTTGTCAGAATAAATAGAGAATATTTTCAGCTGCAGTTCACTATATATCGTGTCTGCTTTAACTTAGTATTTTTTTGCCTTTACCTAAAAAAACCCAGGTTTTACCGGAAGTCCTTTACCGCTCCTTTACCGAAGCCGGTAAAAGTTTCAAAATACAAAAACGCTATTCCCTACTATACAACAACATAACTTTCCGAGAAGCACACAAAGAATTGCATACTTCTCCCAAGATCTCTTTTATACTTGTTCGTGTAAAAAAATATATTTTCTAATATCCTGTTCAACTGTATTTTGATCTATCTCTAGGTTGTTGGGTGTGATAAACAACAAAATCTTAACCTCCTCTCACCTGTCCAACTATTTCTTTCCACGCCCATGTTTTACAACAACAATGAATAATTTCAATTTAAACGATGTTCATGTTCTTCAGCCTTAAATTTTTGATTTTCCTACTCTTGCAGGACATTGGATTTTATTCAAAAGCCATCCCCTGGTTATATTATTTGAGAGGGGGTACTACTGTATTAAACATTGTAATTTCATGATTGCTCGTGGTTTTATTTGCTCATACTCAGAATATCTTCGTGTCTTTGTCAATCATGCTTGGTGTAAGTTTTCCAAAATCTGAATACCTGTGCTTGTTAACTTATTTCGAGTGTGAAAGTAGTCTAGATAACAACATGCATTTTGTTTGAATACTAAATGCTTATTGCACCATGATAAAAATTCACTGGCTATAACTTATCGCTAAAAAATAAAGGCGTCCATACTATCATTGGGAAAGTGAGGGAGAGATGATTAAGCTGGAATGAACATAAATATTATGGCCTTATCATGTCATAATCGTAAGCTTTTTTGAAGCTACGTTTCGGGTGATACTTCTCCCATCGTCAGGCTCCTGAAGTGATTAGGTACAGCTGTTTTTAACCTTGGTAATACGGACCTACATGTAGGCAGGGTTCGAGTTGTTTTGAGGAGAGACGCCATACCTATGTTGTCTTTGCTTTGTTTTACTTCTTTAGTGCTGGCCATGTTTTTGAAAGGGTGTAGGATATACTGTTGATATGATAGCTGTGGGGTTGGGAATGGATTGTTTCTTTCATTTTTTGTCGCTGTTGTGTTGATTTCTTTGTCTATAATCCCTTTATTTTCCCAGTCAAAGGTGTGACCTTGTGTCTAACACTGTTCGTCTATTTCATGATTTTTCCTCCTTTCAGGTGTGAACGGGTTTTGACAGAATCTTCCTTAAGTGTATGTAGTGAAGAAGGGCCATTGGATATTGTGTTGTCGGAGAGTTTCTCTCTCCGACGGCACACGAGAGAGGAAAGGAGGGAAGGGAAGAAGAAAAAGGTAATTCAGGAGAAAATAGTAAGGAAAATAAGAAGAAAAAGAATAATGATATGAAAACAAATAAGAAAGAGAAGGAGAAAAAATATGGAAGATAAAGACATCAAGGACTTAAACTCCTCATATTGACTCAATATGTTTCCCTTTACCATAAAGACAAATTTTACATTACTATTACCTATTATGGTGTTTTATAACAAAATTGTAGTGCATACAATACGACAAGTACCAGTGGTATAGAATTTACGTACTGTATATGTACGTATTTATGTATGTATGTATATATGAATGCATGTATGTATGAATGTATGTATGAATGTATGTATGTATGTATCTATCTATTGTATGAAGTATGTATGTATGTATGTATGTATGAATGTATGTGTGTATGTATGTATGTATGTATGTATGAGTGTATGTGTCTTTGTATGTATGTGTATAAACTGAAATAATATTGTATTTACCAAGAATCACTTTGGAACCTGGGCGTGGATTTTTAAGCCGATACCAAATCGACATACTGATGAAAAAAAATTGAAGTGTACCAAGAAACCAAATCGGAGGAGCTTCGGACAAAAGCTGAGTAATCGGTTGTTATTAGTAAAATCCTCGAGACTTTGCTGCCTCTGGCCTTCTAAGCTCAATTTAATTGATAACGAATAGGTATTTACTATGTTAAATATATATTGCTGAAACAGAGATAATCATTTATTAATTTTTTTGGCTTAACTCATTCTATTAGAATCGCAAACGGAAATCCAATACACATCATAAAATCTAATTTTTTTCTTGAATGATACCAATTTGTATAACACAAACTGAAGCAAACCTAAGTTTCGTATTACTAAATAATAGCTGGTACAGTTGTGATGTACAGTATTAATTAGCGTAAGACATTGAAACAGTTGACACATTGTTCGAGTGCAGAATCTTAGGAATCATTACAATTGTTCATTTAGGCTTAAAAAAAATTTGAACAGTGAACAATATAATTTTGTTCACAGCAGTCTTCTTCAATAACGGTCCCTCAAAATAAAGCTATCCTCCCAATGAAGAACGATTTTCTGTGCCTGCAACTAATTTCACATTAAATGTAGTGTTACTCTCCCACCCAACTGCGATTCCCCCGTAACCGGAATAACGAACACCAATTATTTCCGGCTTTGCCCCAAAATAACGGTTGTAGAAAGTAAAGTTTTGCATTTAAAAGTTGGCCTTATTTGCACGTTAAGCTTAATGATTATAAAAATAGCATAGTCCCGTTAGTAAACAATCAAAGTTAATCAATGGTGACAGCTTCCGTGTTTTGGTAACACTAACATAGCGCATCAAATATATTAAACGGGAAACAAAGGAAACAACTTTCTCACAGTTTGGAATTTGCTAAGCTACGCTGCAGTAATGTCCAAGCCCGGGTGCTTAATTCTTGTGCAGAAAGTGAAAGCAGTACCACCAAAGAATGAAAATCATAATCTATCGCAATTGAGCAAAAAATTCATTTGGGACGATATAAATTCAGACTGCCTTTAGCTCTCCTGTATTTTGCGACTTGGGCGTCGGAAGAAGTAAAGGCAACGTGCGACGATATCAGCGATGCTGTATGGAAATGGTTCCACAAAGCCCCTTCAATCAACATTCCGATATCCGGTAAGCTTATGCCAAGACGGTTGCATCAGCTATGGGATATGAAAGGTTTATTGCATCCATTGGCTATCAGTACAAGTGGGAACGTCGACATAAATTTCGCTGCAGTGTTCTCGCGGAAAAGGCTGCAGGTGTTCACGTTCGAAGTAGTGTTGGACTGAACGAAGCCTTTACCTTCCATCTTTGAAGGTAAAGGCGGATGGAAATTATCTTCTGCACTTATTAAATGAAGTTATTTAATCGAGTACTGCCAACTAGTTCCCTGACAGAAGTTGGAGAAAAGCATAGAAGGTAAAAAGGCAAAGAAGAGAGTAATTGTGTTGTTGTAGCGCTCACCCTGACGCCTTCCGTCATCGGAAAAAGTCAGTAACTCTACTGGTTCAGGAGTAAGGAAGGACTCCTACCAGTAAAAACCCCGCCGCAAATAGGAAAGCCTGAATGACAGGGGAACGTTTCAACGAGTGGCTGCAGTAGCTCAACAGCTCCATGAAGCTGCAGTCACGAAACATCCTGTTTGCTTATACTCCACCAAGCATAATGATATCCAGCTCTCTAACATCAATCTCCAGTTCCTGCTGCCAAACTACCGCCAGCGTGCTGCAGCCTTAGAGGGCAACGATTACCATATAGATGATGGTTTTTCAGTACCTCAATTTTAAGTCTGTTATCGGTACATACAAAATGTTTTAGCACTTTAGATGGTCCTATTAAGTACAAGGATAAACGGAGGTGAAAAACAAGTAAAAAAGGCTCACCAAACAACAGTTCTCTCCCAACAATGAACACTTACGTTTTCCACAAGGGTGTTCGTACTTGGGGGGGGGGGGGATAGTGTAATATTTGTTTTTCATTACGCCATTATATTTCAAAAATATTTCTCTATCAATTTTTGTTTCCATCTTCCCTATCGACATCAAAATCTGGGCCATAATCTAACAGTGAATACAGTGATAAAATTTAAAAGCAAATCATATCATAATATACAAAAACTGTTTATTGTCAATACACTTTCCCCACATCCCAGGTTGCGCTGGATTAATTAGGCCGACTACATTTTTGTGTGAATTAAAATTAATATGCATTCCAAATACTAACCATACGGGAAGGTCATAGGATATATGGTAATCATCTTCATACTGTACATTTTTATGATCTTTGGCAAGCCCTCTAGTATGGTATATTACGTAATTGGTCAAATGAGGTTGTTGGCACAACGTTTTGTTGATATTTGAAAGAAGAAAATTAATCACGACTCTCATACAGTTGCAAAACTTAAACTTTGTCCTTACAAGAACTATGTAGGAAATGTTCGTGATCTGAATAACGGCCACGCAAGAACTACTGCCTGTGAGAGAAAAACCAACTCTGTTGTCACGTTTCAAAGCTGGAGCATCGTCAGCATATATCACGCAACAAAGAGACCTGGCGTTATCATAGAAAATGTACGATAACGTCAATGCTCAAAATGTAAAATAGATTGAATTTAAGTTTTAAACAATTTAACGTTAAGTAGGTATGGGAGAAGTAGCAACTCTGTTGTCACGTTTCAAAGCTGGAGCATCGTCAGCATATATCACGCAACAAAGAGACCTGGCGTTATCATAAAAAATGTACGATAACGTCAATGCTCAAAATGTAAAATAGATTGAATTTAAGTTTTAAACAATTTAACGTTAAGTAGGTATGGGAAAAGTAGCAATCAAAGACTTGTTACTTCGAAAAAAATTCATCACAATTCTTCATTTTTAAACACATTATTCTTTAAGACGTGTAATAAGACAGTCAACAGTAAAATCAAGGTATATTTAGTTACACCGGCTCNTAGCAACTCTGTTGTCACGTTTCAAAGCTGGAGCATCGTCAGCATATATCACGCAACAAAGAGACCTGGCGTTATCATAGAAAATGTACGATAACGTCAATGCTCAAAATGTAAAATAGATTGAATTTAAGTTTTAAACAATTTAACGTTAAGTAGGTATGGGAAAAGTAGCAATCAAAGACTTGTTACTTCGAAAAAAATTCATCACAATTCTTCATTTTTAAACACATTATTCTTTAAGACGTGTAATAAGACAGTCAACAGTAAAATCAAGGTATATTTAGTTACACCGGCTCTTGAACTCCAGCTGAATCATGAAAATAAAGCACGCAAACAGGGTTTGTTGTTGAAAAGACAAGCTTGTTTTCTTTGAATCGTCTCATTTATTACATTGGCGTGAAAATAGGAAATGAAAAAAAAAAAGTTAATCAAAACTCTTGATGAGTTAGTCTTCCAGTAAACTTCTTTCCTTTTGAAGCTGTGACTGTGTTTTTAATTCTGATAATAGTGTAGATTGGCCCAAGCTCTTCTTTTCTTTAGACATAATACTGTTAACCGAACAAAATCATTTGAAATATTATTGTTTCTGGCCTGGAATATCATTAAAGTGAATGAATCACTTCAGTCTATTATCAAAGACGGAGAACTTAAAACGAAGAATGAATTAAGTACGCTTAAAGCCCTAATGCATTAAAATAGAACACGCACTGTTTGTGATTACTATAAACCCGTTTGCAATCAAATTTCCGGATCAACCCCACTTTGCTTTAATTAAGAAACAAGCTAACTGGTACAGGAAATCTACAACTGAAAATGTTTATTATTCTTATCAGAACACAGTTTTTGAGCATGAAAGGAAAAGCTGAATAAGGTATCTTACTGCTATATTCTGCAAAAGAGCAACTGGTTCCCAATATTTCCAAGGGAAAAAATCTTTCTATTTTTAATGAGGCATTTCTTTCGCCTTTCTCAATTATCTAAAAGGTTAGTTCATCAGCTTTGTGAAATCACTTGATTGATATTGAGTCAAAATTGAATTAAAAATAAACATAGCCTCAAATATGAAAAGGGACTATTAAAAAAAAGAACAATTATGTGCCCATGTATCACTGCAAAATTCAGAGATATTACTTCTCTTTAATTTGATTGCGATAATAAAGTACCTATTATCAATATCAAAGTTCTGAAATATTATAGTTTTTATCTAATGGAGAGAGTAAATTCCATGGTCACTGTTAACAGTTCCAAAATATTACCTCCCTTTTTCGGTTAAAAAGAAATGTGGCTGACATCAGGTTATGTGCTTTATGGTTAACATACCTCCTTTTTGTTCCAAATGAATAGCATTCTATAGTTTATTACTACAACGTGCTTAAAAACCCTCTAATTTTTATTCGGAGTGTATTAGAATTTATCCAATTTTTATCGTAACTGAGCTCCGTGTGTTTGTGTGTGAGTCCGTCAACAAGTTAGTCATTTTGGTTAAACGATTTTGCCTCAAGACAGGCGGCTTTTATGCCCATGATATTTGGCACAAAGGCAGAATGAAACACTGCAAGTGATATAAAGAATATTGAAAAGCCTTGATTTTATGATCGCAATGGAAGTATTAGATAAAAGTACTACATTTTTAAGGGATACTTGTCCCATTGTCCCATGGAGAATAGTGCATAGAACCAAGGACAGAGTTTACCATCTAGTGGTTCGTTTTTAACAGACAAACGATCAAAGTCTTGACGCAAAGGAACAAAACGGAGCTCACATGATTGAATATCGCAGTCAGTTGAAAAATGAGGAACCCTTGTGAAAAAAGAAATCAAGAAAGAGTGCATATGCAAGACAAGCGTGGGCAAGAATCAGAAGTTCAATCCCGGCAGAGGAAAAATCAGAATGGAGCTTCCAAGCAGCATACAAGAGTCTCGACCAAGTGTGTAAAAAATATTAGTGACAGAGGGAGTTCACGTGCAATTGTAATGGCATCATATAAGAGCTAATATCTCCCAGAGCCATAACATTATACCCGTTATATATTCAGTTAGCTATAGAGTTTATCCATTACCGCTGACAAAATCGTCAGATACTTATTTCTCCTATTATTCAACATAGCCAACGCCTATCCTAAATAATAGGCTTTGTACCAGGGAGTGGTTCTTAGCCTTTTCACATGTGCTGCACCGGCTGAAGAAGTAATATATGTATTACACAACTATATTCTACTTTTGTTCAACATAACAAAGCAAGTTTGAAAGAACAAATTAATGCGTCACAAAAGCAATGGTACACTAAAAAAAACTTTCGAATTTGATTCTGGGAAAAAATTTTAGCTTCAGAGATTGTTTGACATCAGCGAGTACATCCGTCCAAGAAATTTATCACTTCTTTTATCAAATTTATCACTTCTTTATTCTTTTACCACGGCACCATCCAAGCTAAAGAATAAGTGAAAGGGTTCTTAATCCCAAACAAAAATTTGTAAGATAAGTTGTATTTTAGAGAATTTTTGTTTCTTTGAAGCTTGATTTATTAAACTATCGTTAACATCCAACTTACAGCACTTACTGTATGATCCAAATAAACACTTTTATTAAACAAATTGACTCACAGCCAGATATCAAATTTTCTCAATCTATGTGAGATTTTACTCGTTAAAGTTCCTTATAAGTTGCTGAATTCCGCACGCGGAAACACAGTTTCATTAACCTTTTCATAAGTCCAAGGCAAGGAAGTTGAAGATATGAGCCAAAACAAATTTCAAATTTCCTGTCTATTACCTGTTTGTATAATTGCTTACAGCGTCCCCAACGCGCGCTCAAGTTACATGAAATTATTTTATCCCAGCACTTGTTGCTTGTTGACCGTTTGCTTATTTAAAAAAGTATGTTGTAAAACATGTACTTCTCCTTTCTCCTCAAGCGATTGTATCAGTAACAAGCAAATATACGATATTTCTTAGACTAGAAAACTTCAGCTCCTATGTCTTGCTCGCGGTTTAGCACTTAAAAGTCTTATTTATTTCATCATTTATTGGAGGGAATAAAGTAGAAATACATCTATTTTCAGGAAATAACTATCAGATGTTTTCACCCCATCACCCTTTTCAGTCATTGTGGTCTGTGCTATTTTTTATATTTCTTCAAAATCTAATAAATTCTTTAAGGAAAGGAGGGGTCAGGTACCGTTATTATAATTCGGTACACGTTCGTTGTAATTTGTGGTTTTGGATACAATGTTTAAATTTGGCAATCAATAGCGATACATAGATTGTTCCTGTACTTGTGTGAAACGCCTCAAGGGTGTTAATCTTTGCTGGGAAATATAACATTTTAGTGGTGAAAAATAAGCACTCCCGCAGTTGTCAGACGGACAGCTGTGTTGTACTTTGGTACCGTCGAAGAAACAGCCTTCCGTAGTGCGCAGAAGTTTACACGAAAAATCTTAAACATTAAATGTTTGTCGAGGTGTCTATTATTTAAGTGTTCAAAACCAATTTTCCTCACCCATTACCCCTCGTGTGTGTGTGTTGCCTGTTCGTCTCGCTGGTCCAGTAAAGGAAAAAGAAATGTAAAACTACATGAAAGCTGCGTCGTTACTGACTCTTTCTGGGGAAAAAAGCCAGTTATAATATATGGCAGAGTTAAACAGGGAGAAGGCGCGGTCCCACAAAATAAGAGACCAAAACCGTGCCATACCATAATTAATCGTGAAAAGAAGTTTAAAAGGGACCGTCTCACAGACAACTTTCCATCTTTGACATGAAGACTTAAGATACGCTGTTTTAACCTAGCAGAAGTAGATCTATATCTACCGATTTACCTGGTCAGGTCACGTTAGTCCGAAAGGCATGTTTTGTGTCTTGCTGTTTCGATGGTTTAAAGAAAAGGCCTGGTAAAACATGACCCTTTAAACTTTCCCCACGCACTCACAAAGGTTTTTTAACTGATAGTTTTCAATAACGCTAATCGACTTATATTTAGCTTTCCTTTCTTTTATCAATATTACCAACTATCGCTCTCGACTCCCTTGTGAATTCTCATCCTTATGCTGTTTTACTTCCAAGCTTTTAACGTCTTGAAAATCTTAGTAGTCTTAATCGATCAGAGTACCCTGAAACTCTCTACATTCTAGCGTTTATTTCCGTATTCATGATCTAAAATCTCTTTCAGATCAAATGTGATTTTCCCCCTATTTGTCATAATTTTTCCCCAGGCTTACGTTAAACTACTTGCGTTATACTTGGGACCTTTCTCTTGTGAAAAAAATTTTTATTTCATTTCAGGCACTCTGCCGATGCTTTTTTTCCTTTTAAGCTTTTTCGAAAGAATTTTACACAACACAAGCCTAATATTACAAACCAAACAAAATCCAGTACCACAAATCTGTTTAAATACTAAATCCAAGATTCGTTGGTCACTTTTAATTGCTAGCGTCTTGTCTTGCCTTTCAAATATCGCATTGGACAAAAAGGAATGAATCTAATATTGGCCCGAATTCTTTTCAAATGTCTGTTGAAACAGAAAATAAAACCATTGAGAATGCAATGGTCTTTGAAGAAAATCTTTTTCGCTAAATTTTAAGTGATGGCACTACATCGTTGCAACAGCTAAGTTTCCAAAAGTCTAAATAGGCCTTTCAGTTGGCCCTTTTTATTCAATTTCAAAAATTCATACATCGACAACAAAAAATGTTCCTGAAAAATATAATCTATGCATTTAGAAAATGAAAACTGACTTCCTTTTTCTTGTTGAATAACAGAAAGTAAACATTTTGTGAAGGTAATGCTTCTGGGTTTTAAACTATGTTTTCTGTTTTTGGCCGTTGAAAAAGGGGTAGGCTTTTGCAGAAATTTCGAGGTTACTTAACAATTATCAATATCTGAAAATGATTTGATATTCCCAGATTATTTTTTTAAACTAGAATGACAAAAATTTCAATAGAAATATTCTAAATCGATATTTTTTGTTTGCAGTAACCATCTGATAAAAAAATCAGTTGGTATGAAATGTCAGTGACCCTGGAAGTAATGTTTGTTACCTATTTTTCAAAGGTCTTAGGTACCATCCCTATTTTAGCAGTTCTTATCATTCCTATGACAATTTTAATTTTGCAGGGAATGGATGATTTCTTTGATTTTTCTTGTTGTAGGATTTATTTCCTTGCCCAGAATCTTTTTATTCTCCCAGTCAAAGGTGTAATCTTTTCTCCAGCAGTGTTCCATTATTTCATGACTCTTAATGTTACTTGTTTTTAAATGATCATCAATTTTCAATAGGATNATTTCAAAAATTCATACATCGACAAAAAAAAATGTTCCTGAAAAATATAATCTATGCATTTAGAAAATGAAAACTGACTTCCTTTTTCTTGTTGAATAACAGAAAGTAAACATTTTGTGAAGGTAATGCTTCTGGGTTTTAAACTATGTTTTCTGTTTTTGGCCGTTGAAAAAGGGGTAGGCTTTTGCAGAAATTTCGAGGTTACTTAACAATTATCAATATCTGAAAATGATTTGATATTCCCAGATTATTTTTTTAAACTAGAATGACAAAAATTTCAATAGAAATATTCTAAATCGATATTTTTTGTTTGCAGTACCCATCTGATAAAAAAATCAGTTGGTATGAAATGTCAGTGACCCTGGAAATAATGTTTGTTACCTATTTTTCAAAGGTCTTAGGTATCATCCCTATTTTAGCAGTTCTTATCATTCCTATGACAATTTTAATTCAAAAGAAAATCAGGCCGTATATATTTAAATGTTACTTTCTAACACCGCCTTACTTTAAAGCCTGCCATCTTAAAAAGCCATATGCTTTTCTTTCTTGTTATCACGACTGTCAAGCATTTCAAGCTTCTTTTTAACAGAACGTTCTCAAAGAAATCTCTTCAAAAATGCAATTTAATCGGCTTTTCTCCAACATTTTAAGCAAGTTCTGGGTACAAAAAGAAATCACTGCACATTGGAATAATAATTGGAACTCGGACAATTCGCACTGCAGACCCTTTATCAGTCTAAACACCATTGCAGCTGTGGAAATCCAGCCACCAGCCGCTTCTTTGTACTGTTTCATTGAGAGATCTTTCTTGAGTGTCTGGGAAAGGAATACTAATGAAAAAAGCCCGTTTCAACTTATACCCAAATTCAATACCCAAATGAAACAGACTACAAAAACTTTGTCACAAAAAAAGGTACAAGAAGTTATACAATATAGAATTTGACAAGGGAAATTTATTACTTTATTTAATTAGCATCTTAGCTACCTTAAACAGTATACTTAAAGAGTAGACGTTAAATAGTCATACCTGATTCCAATATTGATAGAACCAAAATGAAAGAAAACAACCTTCGAAAAATAGCTGTCATGCTGAAAAAAATGTATTGCTCTTGTCAGTCTAAATCTCTGTAATGTAAAATTTCTTAGTGATTACTTCTGCGCCTTTCTCTGTGAGGCACCCTATCAGATGAAGCTCAGCTGTTGTACATATAACGTGAGACTAAATTCTAATGTATGACAATTTAAACTGCTTTCCCGAGATATGCTAATATACCACAATTGTGATACTTGCGAATCTGAGACAAAGTCTTTCATTAAACTTTAATCCAATGATAGAGAAGGCAAATCTTCACTTCCGAGTGTTGACAGAAATCCTTTACGACTATCAAGAATTGATATTGAAACCTGAATCTAGTTAAAGCTATTGTGTCTATTTGTATTCTCTTTTCTCTCATATATCCGAAGATGAGAAACAACAAGTGCTGTTTTTTTTATTGTCCAGCAGTTGTTTTCTCAGCCAATAGAGAATGACTGAAAATGATTGATGTTGCGAAGTTTCCGAAAACACCATTGGAAAAAAGTTTCGTGGGAGTCATCTTCGCCACTTGACGCCGGATACACCGCTCACATGCTCTGTGCCATTCGTTTATGAATGAACATTCATGGGCCCGAGCTGTTGTGACACATTTGAACCTCATGAAGGCAGACATCCAATATACTCAAAAAGTGAAAATTAGGTGAATTATTTTTCTTGTGGCATAACTCTTGTTATTGTACAAGTAAAAATTGTAACAATATCCTTCCGAAATTAAAAGAAATACTCAGCCACCTGATAATCCAATAAAACTGTAGCTTGCTTTTTTCGCCTGTCAAATGTCACATGATCTGAATGCTGCATGAGCCTTATAACTTCTGCATTTTTTATCCATAAAATAAAACTGAAATTCCAAATTATTTGAAATGGTGCCATTTGCAATCCCTGTAACTTTTCCCACGTTGAGTCAATTGAGAACCTCAGATTGGAGATGCGGTTAAAATGCTCGTCGAGTAATAGATTGTAACTTGTATTGCAAACTGTATATTTTGTAAATTGGTGTGATTTCCATCAGGAAATCGTTTGGAGGAATGCATTTTGTAGGATTTATCTTCACTAATAGCGAAAGCTCTCTCTGTGTATCTTTATACATGGAAAATTACGTCCAGCTGAAGCTCCTTCTGCAGTACCAATATCAACTTTGGATAGCCAAGTTGAAATCCTCAAGGTGCTCTTGGTCAATTTTGTGTTTGTCCTATATTTCATTTCTTCTATACGAGACGAAGGAAGCCTTGCCAGCTCAGTTAGTTAGGATATCAGGTGTGAATAATTGAATCTAAAGGTTAGAAACTTTACAGATCAAAGATTGTAGCTTACGCTCAAGACTTTGGCAAAAATTCCCTTTTCACAGTTTACAAAAAAAATTCAAACAGCATCGGCTGTTGGCCTAAGAAGTCAATATAAATACGAATTTTGTAAAAAAACCCAACCTACTTTCAGTGTAAGAGCGACCACAACTACATTTTTTAAAAATTCTTAAATTGTTGTTTGTACCTATCAAATTTAATTAGCAATTAATACATAAAAAAAGTGCACGTTATGAGATTGTAAGGGAGTTCTAATGCTGTATTTCTACAAAACGAAACAAACATTTTCCTACAAGGTTATTATCTTGACCAAAATCTCTATAAAGTACATCTCCGACCTTGTTTAAACACTAAACCGATTGAATTAGTTGCCCGCCTTGGTCGACGTACCGATTTTGTTATCGTAACACATCAATAGTGGCTTAAGCTCATTGGTACATATCGAACTTATGACGCTACAGCGTCTGGAGTAAGGAAATTCTAGCTTTAAATAGAGGAGGGCTAACCTTTATGGACGCTCATCGTATGTAGTATTTTCCAAAAGTATTATTGTCTTTCTGATACACTTCAGAAAATTAGTAAGCATGAGTACCAAATTTCTGTTTTAAAAACAGGCGAAGAAAATTAAATTCTACTTCTCTGATGCGGAGTAAACTCTGTTTTTCCACGTGTTTAGATTTCAAAATCAGCTTATCTTGGTGAAATTCCCGCCATTGTTATTAAACACACCTTCCATTGAGTGCTGAGCTAAAAATTGTTAAGAGGCTTTGGTACTTTAAAATCCCTTTGGTACTTTGAAATCCCTTCGCATGAATTCGAAATACCATCTAAATTCTTAGGTAAAACATTCATTTCTTTCATGGACAATTTCTAAACCCATGAAAGCTGTTGTACAAGACCCCAGGGGGTTTTGTCACAAATCTTGTCCCTTTTAGAAACGGCAGTGTAACGTCTAATTTTCAGTGTAACGATATTCAGTTTATGTGACGAATTCAAATGAATTTTTTTTTTAAGAAGTTATTGTTTCTCCTTCTTTCTTTTACGTTTTCATGTTAAGAATCAGTGTTTAATCACCTTAAATGTTCGTTGTGAAAATTAGCGGGAAAAAAATCTGTTTTTCGTTTGGGAACGTTTCTTCACTTGAAATGATAAAGTTGTCCTTGGAAAAAAAACATGGGACGTTTGTGTGAGATTGAGTGAAGGAAATGAATGTAAAGCTTTTGGACCTTTATCTGAAACCACGGAGAATGCAAAAGACCCTTGTGAGGCGTCTGGAATCGGTCTTTGTCATACATCTACCTTGGTAAACAGTGGCAAACGGTTGAATCACTGAGTTTTCAACAAATTAATTTTGCCAACCAGTCTTTCAGTCAATCAAGCAGCTCTTCCTTATATAAATTCCATTGAATGAAACATTTCAAAGTACTTTTGAATCACTTAAAGGAGCGAAGTAGAGTCTTGTTGAAAATTGGCCTTCACATGGCATTTCAAGATTTGTAACTGGAGACATGATATCATCGCGACAGACATCGAAGAAACTTTGGGATTTAGGTAGGTAAAAATGGATTTTAAAATACTGAAGATAAAGAAAAAATAACAGCACTTGCAGATGAAAATGGCCTGACATTGACATCATTAGTATTCCTCGGATAAATTTAGATAAATTAGATGTTTCAATGTAGATAAAAATGTGTATTTGGTGTGATTGTGAACATGTCTGTTCTATTATTTTTCTGTTCAATATTGGCTTCATTGCTGTTTTTCTTTCAAAAAGTATATTTACAATACACAAGGATCGCATGTTAGATAGATAGATAGATGGATAGATGGATAGATAGATAAATAGATAGAAAGATAGATAGACCGATAGATAGATAGATTGATAGATGGATAGATAGATTAATTGATTGATTGATTGATAGATAGATATATAGATAGATAGATAGCCAACTAGATAGATAGATAGATAAATAGACCGACAGATAGATAAATAGCTAGATAGATAGATAGATAGATAGATAGATAGATAGATAGATAGTTAGTTAGTTTGATAGATGGATAGATAGATAGATAGATAGATAGATAGATAGATGGATAGATGGATAGATAGATAGGTATCATCACTTTAGCCAGAACTCGCCAAAAAGGCATTTGAATCTCAACAGAAACGCCTTCATCATCTGTTACTTTCAGGGAGGTTAGGAGACTATATGCCTAGCCAACTTTTGCACCGTATGCAACAACTTTCAGGGGGGAAACGCTTTGGAAGATAAGATTTTATGACAGTTTTCTCTTCCATTCATCCCCCAAAAAGCACAGCTTGTCCTTGTCTCTGCAGCAGAAAGTGTGATTGTCCAGCAGTTCACCACATTGGCAAATATTGGAAGTTGCCCCCACCTCCTGCCATATCTGTATTGTCTCTTGTAACACCTGTACCACATTCCACAACATTTCTTCCTACACAGTCCCTCCTGGAGCTACAGCAACAAGTCTGTTATTTTACCTTAAAGGTCAATTCCTTACATCAAAATTAAAGTCGAGGAAACGTTCTACCTACCATAGCCCCCATAGATCTACTAATTCCATACCGAGTTTCGCTCGCTATCGTAGCCGATCTCGTCATTCGGGTGGAAAGCTCTGATACCATTATCATTTTGGAACCACTGTGCACAAGTGTATTTCATTATGTACATGAAATACACCTAGAAACGAGAGGCAAGTCATGCTGACGTAGGACGTTCAGGAAGCCTGTTCTACCTTATCGTTACTGGACCTTATCTTAGTGTCATACCCCACTATTGTCAGTTAATAAAACACTGATAGGCATAGTTTATTTTTAAACGTCTAATCCCAGATTACAAGTTCATTTCACAGCTTCTAAAACATAACACTAAAACGACCGCCTGGCATAAGTCCACAGTTCAATGTATCACTAAAACGAGGCTAAACCAAAATGGACAGATTATTGAAGTACAATATTTCCGAAATCTTATTTTCAAATCGTTCAAAGATAGGTTTTGCCAATGCCTTTGTCAGAATATCTGCTATCATTTCACCTGATATAAAATAATTAAGATTAATAATTCCTTTGATAACTTAGTAACGAATATAATGATACTTATTTGAATATTTTAGTTTTCGAATGAAATCTACAATCTTTTGATTTTGTATACAGATATTGTTATCTTCATAAAGGGTAGTAGGACTAGATCCCTCCTTGCCCTTCTGGTTAAGATCAAGTGTAGAGCTCTGGTCTCTCCTTGGTCGGGGCTTCGGCTATAGGGCCTAACCATGAAGGACAGGGTTCTCAAGATGCTTGAAGGTTGACTGAAGACCAACCCAAGAGGAAGGACCTTCTCACGGAGGGTCCTGGAGGAACGATCCGTATGTCTTGCATTTTATGGTGTCTTGCGTGCTCTTTGTCCCACTTTTTTTTATCCGTTGCTTTCCTTCGGGTCTTTCACAGATGGATGTCTGTGAAAGACAAAAACAGGTCCACTGTTTGCCAGAGGTTCCATCAATGAAAGACCCAGTAGGACAATATCTGATCAAACGTAACACAGCTAATCCTCCTGCTGCATACTCCCCTTCAGTAGTAGACTGAGTGATAAAAGTTTGACTCTTACTTGCCCATGATGAAAGTAAATTCTGAACGAAAAACAAACATCCACTTTGTGACTACCCCTTTAAATGTCTTGCTCTATCTGCATCGACACATCTCTTTAAACTTATTCCTTTTGCCTCAGACCCAGAGTACACAAGTCCATATTCCAGTGCTCCTTGAATACAATAAAAAACACGCTTATTAGCATTTCAGTGTTCAGCTCCTGGGTTTGTGCAAAACTGGATTACTGATGCTAATGCAGACGTATGATCTGGCCTTGTACTACAAGCAGGAAAAGTAATTGGATAAATTCCCACTTTAGCTTGACATAACTTCTTGTCAAATTCTTCACCACTCTTTGGGCACTGCTTCTGCCCTGCTTCATTCGGTGAAGACATCGGTCTGCAATTCTCCATTCTTTTAATACATTATCCACATACAATCTTTGGCTTAAATTTATTTTTCTAGACTTATGATCCCTTAAGCTCTGTATTTCTACGCAAAAATTTGCTTCTCCTAGGTCTTCAATAATAAAATGTTTCATAAGTTCTAATTTCAGACATCGTAACATCTTTCCATTGTTGAGTGCTAAAAGTAAATCATAGATATACAATGCTTAAATAACAAACTCATTGCCCTGTTTCTTGATGAAAAAAGAAATACAGCACTATCACATTGACTAAATCCGGTTTGCTGTAATAATCTATCCATTGTCCAATACCAGCATCGACTAGCTTATTTTAGTCCATTTTCTAGCCCTTTCTTCAGTCTCAACACGTAAACATCTTTTCCTTTGATTACAAACCTTCAGGCTTATGCATGTAAATTGCCTGCTCTAAATTCTTATCAAGAGATGCTCTTTGAGCATCCATTTGGTGTAAATGTAAGCTAAATTCATTACCAACAGCTTTTACCACATGAATCGTAGTAAAAGGGTAAGAGGAGAAAATGTCTCTTCAAAATCCATACCGGATTGTTGTGAAAAACTTTGTTGTCTTGCCTTGTAGCTATCTATTGGGCCATCTGCATTCCGCTTAACGTTGAAAACCCACTTGCTACTTACCTAATGCCTTCCCGTCCTTTTGGCAACGTCACCATTTCCCATATTGAGTTGTTCATAAGTGCTTCAGATTCACAGTCAACTATCTGTTTCCATTGTGTATTCTCCAAAACTCCATTTAGTGTGTTAGGTTCTTGATTATCTTTAGCCGAAAATTTGCCGCGGGATATTGTTGCTTATCAATATTATGAAAATAAGCGTATTTCCCGTCCTTGGTCGTTTGTTCCTGATGGTATGAACTGTAGTTTGAGAGAAGATTGTCGAACTTATTTTGATTTATTTAAATAATAATCAATTAAAATTTTTTACTCATATATTACTACCTTTATCATTTTTAGTAACATCTTTATATTACTAGTAGTATTTTCTTTCTCATTTTATTCATTATAAGTATACCTATTATTGATTAGTTTGTTTGTTTCTATTTTGCTACTTTAAGTTTGTTGATTTGTACTTTTCTGGTATTGTTTCCACATCCTCGTTTTCAGCATTTTTGAATAATAATTCGTTTTCTCTTCTACTTCCCTTCCAATGTTAAAAAACTGATGAATTAACAATGAGATAAGAAATATAACAAGAAACCCTTTTTCTTCTTGGTTGTTTTCACAAATGTTTGTTTGTGCGTTTGTCTTTATTATCGTTAACTCCTCCTCATTATTTCTCAAGGGGAGAGGCTCTGTAGGAAATTATTCACACTTTCTGAACCATTTCAATTCTCCATTCTGTTTCTGCTTCCTCCTGACTAACACTTCCTTTTTTTTTCACACCTCTGTAGTTGGTGACTTTATTCTTATTCCATATTAAACGAGTTTTGTCATTGTTGTTTTAACACAAAAGATAGATGGATGCATGGATGGATGGATGAATGAATGGATGAATGTATAAAGGGGGGGAGGGAGGAAGGGACGCATGGATGAAAGGAAGAATAATCGGAGGTACGGATGAATCGACGATGGGATGGGATAGGTTGGGATAGAAAAGGATGGGGTGGGGTGGGGTTGGATGGGATGGGATGGGACAGATGGATGAGTGAATGAATGTATGGAGGGAGAGCCGTATGGATAGAGGGACGAATGGTAGTAGGGACGGACAGATGGACGGACGGACGGATAGATGGACGGACGGACGGATAAACGGACGGACAGATGGACGGAGGCATAGATGAATGGACTAACGGATGGGATGGGATGGATGGATGGATGGACGGATGGATGGATGGATGAATAAATGGATAGATAAAATTTACCATTTCTTTGAAAGAGAAGAAACTCAATCAATAGGATTATATCGTGATAATAACATTACATGTTACCATAATGGTGATGATAATGAAATCTTAACAGGAATCCATTAATTCATTTGTACATTTTTCTGGTTTTATACAAGACATCTAAGCTTTGGGAAGTAATGATACATTTTCCAATTTTCCGCTTACAGTTTTTACATCCTGATTACTACAGATAAATTGGTCTACAGTTAATGACAATAGCCGCCACATGTTTTTATTCACGTTTATTATTATGGTGTGAAAGGTTTTGCATGACGTTACCACATGGATGTCTTTCTTGGACATTCTGTGAAGCTTTGATCACTGTGCAAAGTGGTTGTCGATCAAGTCGAAAATATTCTTGTAATATTGTTATATTCAGGTTAGCAAAAACACCTTTTAAATAATATTATCTTTTGTGAAGGCCCTTCGGTAAATTATAATGTACACATTTCAACAAGATGCTGAGTGAATTTTCATTCGGTACGTTTTTTAAAAAAGTGGCAAGGGGGCTCTAAAATCGTAGTAAATTGATGAGACTTGTAATTCTCCCTCGAATGGAGTCAGATAAGTGTTTGATGATTGTGTGACGGTTGTCTGAGGCTCCAATAATGCAGGTAACAGCTGGTCTTGCTGGCGGTATGATCTGTTTAGAGCTATTATCAGATACATGCAACTTTCAGAAGTTGCCGATTTTTGGGGTCATCTTTAAATGGAGCTCAGTGTCACTTTCACTTTCTTCCCCTTCTCTTCAGACCACCCTGTAGTTGCTTTACAAACGAGACCTATATCGAGGTAGTTTTTTGTAATAACTTTCTTATGACAAGTGTTTTGACCTGCCTGTTATTGGAAGCTATTACATTTAGGATGACAAGTTAACATTTCATTTCTGTATAAGTTTATACTATCGGTTTATTTCCCATCAACAGATGAACAAATATAATTGCAGAGTGCTTAATATTTACTAAAATAGAACCAATCTAAGTTAAAATTACACTTTGTGTAAACAAGTAAACATTTCATTTCTGCATAAGTTTATATTATCGGTTCATTTCCCATCAACAGATGAACAAATATAATTGCAGAGTGCTTAATATTTTTTTAAATAGAACCAATATAAGTTAAAATTACAACTCTGAGTTTCTTGCTGACGCATTCATCAGATGTACACATCTGATGAATGCGTGTGCAGAAACTCAGAGTTATGTACTTTTATGAAGTATAATTTAACTATTATCGCTTCATAATAAAAAAATCCGCCCATGTATGAGTACATGTTTATACTCACACATAGGTTTTCATACAAGCAAGGTATTATAACAGAACTCAGGTTTGTTTTTGTTAATGGCTTAACCTTATTTTAGCTGGAAGCAATGACTTCCCCCTTTTTCTCATATCCATGATTTTTACTTCATAACTTTTTGTTTTTTAATCTCCTGGATGTCTATGTCTGAGTTTTCTAGATGATAAAAAAGATAAAAGTCAGTTTACGCCGTAGTTGGGTTTACATGGTTTTAGTTTATCGTATGAAAAAATAGTTTATCGTATGACAATCGATTCGTCAAATGTAAATCTTTAATAAATCGTCTTTCTTTCCTCTCAGGTGAAAAAATAAACCTCTTTCTCGCGGAAATGATCTTTCTTATCTCACGTCGTTTCTATTTGTCAAAGGCAATTTGATTCGCCCCCTCAAAATCACCACTTCGTCTGGTTTTACCAGCCATGGAAACAATCACATTTTTTACTTGTTTTTACTAAAAATACACCTTTATTGATATTCATTCGCAGTGAGCAAGACATTTATCAAATTTTAGAAAGAAATAGGAAAGTTTGAAATATTTTTCTACTGGGACAATAATTTTTTTTGGTTTTTATGTATTAAGAAGAAAGGAAGAGATTAAACAGTATTTCCCAGCACAGGTGGTTGGAAAGTGCAGAGAAGACGTTCAAAAGGGCGATGAAATTGTCTAAGATATGAAGAGCCTGAGAGTAAATGCATTGTTATGTTAAAACCTTGCAGCTAGAGATCTGGTACAGCTGACCCAGTCCCAGTGTTGAAAAAAGGGGAAGAAAGTTAACTTGCATTAATTAGGGAGCTTCTACCACACAACTTTTACATTTGATGATTAAAGAGAAACAGGGGCCTCAAATGTATGTAAAACACAATAAAAGTTTCTAGGCACTAGTAAATGTGAGCTAAAAATCAGTCCTGCTGTCAGCCAATGATCAAACGATATCTACTCAATCACTTTTTGTTTTGTGTCCAATAAATCTAATGGGTAATATTCGTTCCCCTTTTAACAGCCACGGTTTCGAATATTTTTATGTTGGATAGGAGCCAATTCCTATCCAGTTCCAAGAGTATACCGTTAACCTAGCCGTGTTTTTTATTCGTTAAAGATAGAAACAAATTTTGTCTTTCTAGTTTAGTTCAGACCCAATTATCATCTTCCGTTTTCGAAATTTTCCATTATAACATGATGGATTTTATCTGCCTGGACAATAAGAAACTGACAGCTCTAAACTACATTTTGTTGATATTTTGTCGTTCGCCATTAGGTCTATTATTCTTATATTATTGAGCACTGTCGATAGATAATAATTAATTTGTTAATGGTATGTATATATATATATAATATAATATAATATAATATAATATAATATAATATAATATAATATAATATAATATAATATAATATAATATAATATAATATAATATAATATAATATAATATAATATAATATAATAAAATATAATATAATATAATATAATATAATATAATATAATATAATATAATATAATATAATATAATATAATATAATATAATATAATATATAATATAATATAATATAATATAATATAATATAATATAATATAATATAATATAATATAATATAATATAATATAATATAATAAAATATTATAATATAATATAATATAATATAATATATATATTAATTAGCACTGTAAATAGATAATAATTAATTTATTAATGGTATGTATATATATATATATAAATAATATAATATAATATAATATAATATAATATAATATAATATAATATAATATAATATAATATAATATAATATAATATAATATAATATAATATAATATAATATAATATAATATAATAAAATATAATATAATATAATATAATATAATATAATATAATATTAATATAATATAATATAATATAATATAATATAATATAATATAATATAATATAATATAATATAATATAATACAATATAATATAATATAATATAATATAAACAATTTTCGGATCATTACCACAATAGAAATATTAAGACGAGGCTCAGAGAACATGGCAACTTAAAATAGAGATAAGCTGGGAACAAATAGAGGAAGTTAGATCACCATCGCACACCACTGAATTATCCATTTTAGCAGGTTACTGGTCCAGACTTACTTTATCTGTGAAGTGAAATAATAACTGAGGTAAGTGTGTGCAGCCTGCAAGCTATATAGAACTGATTAGGAAACCGACTGCTGATGACACAGGTTCGAAGGTGGAAAATCTGGTGACTGATAATCACCACCCAGGCAACTTTAATAAGAAGATGTAGATCTGCTTGATCTGTTTAGATAACAAAACCTACTCTAAAGGTCAAAGGTATGAAAGGCTTTACATATTTATTGCGGTTCAAGAAGGGAAAACGTTGTTTGGAGAAAACACATTACAAAAATAAATCGTTGTTTTCATGATGCTTACGTTGAGATGATTTTTTATTTTACAGGATTAAATTACTGCAAAATGAAGATAATAAAAAAATGGAATAAAACTTCGTCCAAAGGAAAGAGTGGATAGAACTTGTTAGTGCTTTACTACAGCAAAGCAGGACCCCAAACATTCTGTCACAGACCTAAAGAATAAAAACAACAGACCTTCACTGCGTTTCTAACTCAGACAACTTTGATCACAAGGCCTAATTGAAAAACAAAACACTTGTCTGAAGCCTGAACCACAGGTTTCTTTCTGACTTTCTAAACTACCTAAGTTAGTTTACTACTCGTAAGATACAGGAGATTCAAAATTAGACTGATGCACAAGAATTTGTAAATTGGCAAGAAAAAATAAAATGAAGGGTTAGGGTGAAAAACGAAATGAATTTTTGAACATTAGGGCTATAGAACTATATTAAATCTTCGAACAAAGTTAAACAGCAAGCTAGATGACTAAACCTGACATTCATTTATAGGTTTGTTCCCATTAAGCTTCTTTTTTTTTTGTCACTCGCGCGAAATTTTGTGATCGATTTTTCGACTTGACATGCATAATATATATTTGACAAATCTCTTAAAGCGCACAATCTTAAAAGACGTAGGAGTTCATTCTGCGTTTCACGACCGATCGCGTGCAGAGCTTACTATCAACAATTTACACTCCCTGCAAAGGCCGCGAAGTGAATTAACAATAGAAATTCAAACGCAAACACATTATCAAAATGATGGCTCCTCTCAGGATCACGATGGAACAACTTATGCTTCCTACGAATGCTGCTCATGATCTGACTCGCCGGGGTTTATTATATAAAGGGGAGTCCTTGTAGCTCAAATCTACAGGTTTTCCAAAACAACAGGAAAAGCATCCGTCTTAACCATTAATGGAATCTGCAGGGCCTAATCCTACCCCTTAGTCAAACAGCCTGATGTCTCTTACAAGCATACAAAATTCTCGTCTCTCCTCTTTTCAGCAAAAATATTTCGTATCCAGAATGTTGTCCTTACTTTGCAGTCAAAGACAAGGATGTAAAAAAAAGAAGAACCTAAGTCTCACCAATTGAACTGTTGTGTTATTTATGGCACTTAATTTGATAACATTTATGCACATTTGATGTTCAGAACAAGGGATTCACGTTTGTGCATGTAAATTGGCCAAGACTGCGATCGCAAAAATGTAAGCGCGCGACAAAATTCATTGAGCAAAATCAGAATAATGTTACTTGGAGAACCCAGTACCTATGAAGTAAAAAATGAGAGGAGAAGTGCCTTCAGCAGAATACACTACTGTAACATGCAACCTATGACGCACGTGTGAGTGGTATGCATTAACCAAGGTGGAAAAAATGGAAAGCTAAGCAATTTCTGAAAAATAATTAGACCAGGAATAACTAAAATGATCTAAGGAACCTACCATGAATACTAAGAAAATCGTGACTCTTCGTGAAAAAAAGCAGAACGGAATTAACTAACCATTAGAATTAGTCCACAGTAATGCATGTGGTCTAATGAGTGTTGATTGGTTTAAAATAATTTCAAGGTAGAAAAAGTGCTTAAAGATTCTTGAAAAACTATTGTCATTACAATTCCAAGGGTCACACCTACTAAACACACTTGATCTGAAACGCTTAAAACAAAACAAAATGACTCAGATGACGCATTCAACTACAATGGACCAATGCAGTTTCTCAAATTTTATTAATTGTGTCTGTAAAGTTTGACATATTTCTCTGCAATTGCGTATTTAAAAAGTGTAAAAAACGTGCATGTTGACTTATTCTGTTACTCCTGTTACTGTGATTTAATTGACATCTGCTGTGTCACTCCTGGACTACTTTGACACATGCAATGTGATTGTTGTCCTTCTTCCTTTAATTTCTACTCTGGAGACAAGTTTTTTTCTGCAGAGTCTCCTGTGGTACCAAAGAAATGTATCTGTTCTTCAGTTTGGTTATGATTTATTATTTATAATAAACTTTTAAACTACTGGTATTGAATTATTACCATAAATAGCCGAACCATTTTAACTGTAAAGTTTGTTGAAGGACTGCTTAATGAAAATAGAAATATAAAACAATGATGCAATAGTACAACCAGATGGCTTCATATTTCGGGTTCTTGTTTTCATATTAAATTATTGGTTTTTGTAAATATTATTGTCACAATTTCAAGTTTTAATTATCGTCACAGATACCGGTACAACAATCTTTTTTATAAGAAAACCACATATTGTATATTATATGTCATCTACTTGTCACTTATATAAATCTATTGATACATTGATACATACATACATACTTACGTTCATACATACATACATACAAATATACATGCATACATACATACACATATGCATGACAGAAAAAAGAAAGCACTACATAAATGTATATATTTGTTCGACTGGGTGCTAGTTGGATTTAAAAAGATACAAATTGAAAGAGACAGAAGAGACAGCAAAAAATACAAGAAGAAACACACAGAGAATAAAGCGATTAGGTAAACTTGATCGATAAATGGATTACTTGCTGGATTTCCAATTTGTAAATTGTGTGATATTTAAAAAAAGTGATATTTGTTATTTTAGTATTTTACCTTACTTCTTAGAAAATTTTATCACGATTAACAAAATATCAAGTAAAAAGGCTTTCTGATCCCAAAGTTCCCCTCCTAGAAATCAGTTTTAAATAAAAACTCAAGTGTGAACGTTTTCAAGGTTAAACAAACAGAGATAACAGTTTGACCCATGTATGTGTAGTTATCTTCCGTTGTTAAACTGGTGCACTCCTCTGCTGTGACTCAAGGACTAATAAAGGAAATAGTTTATCTTCCTCACTTTGTCCTGGAAGCAAAAATACTTATACTTATATGTTTCGCCCTGTATATTTAAAACATTCAACAATAAGGGTAAAAAACAGCAATGTTAATAATGATAATGATAATAATAATATTAGAGATAGTAATAATCTGGAAGCAAGACAGAGAGTTGAAGGAAAGGGCTTAAACAGTAATCCAAAAACTAAAGCAGAAGATAATTGCGAAGAGCGCAAAGATTGAAAGACATGAACAGATAAACACTCAGTTCAGACAGAACAGAATATTTAATGTAGATTAGAAGAAGAAAACAAAGAAATAAATTAAAGTGGAAATATTCAAGTGATATATCCGATGCGAGAAGAAGAGAGAAGGGTGTTTGGAGGTTACATATGAAACGTCGAAAAGGAACATAATAGAGAGGCTGGATGGTTAAATGTTCTGGAGGAGAATAATGATGATCACCTTCAGAAAATGGTGAGGTTTAAAATTGAAAATATACAGAAACACTGTCGAAAGATACCGAATTGGAAAGCACCAGAAATGGTGATTTTCAAGTTTCTTGGATTAAAAACTTGAAAAATCTTCATGTGAGAATTGCCTGCCAACTGAATAAGATATTGGGGGGTTAAGATAATTTCCTTACATAGATGACATATTGTCGTACAGTACTGTGCCAAAAGGACCCTGTGAAAGGTAATCCAGTGGAAAACTATCGCCCTGTTCTGTGCCACCCGTTAACGTGGAAGCTCTTGACAGGAATGATAGCAGAAGATATGTACACCTATTCAGAAAGAGATAATCTTCTGCCAGAAGAACAAAAAGGATGTTGGCCGGAAAGTCGTGGCACAAGAGATCAATTGTTAATTGACAGGACTGTAATGAGAGATTGGGGGGGAAAAACATACTAATCTGGCTATTGCATGGATAGATTATGAGAAAGTTTATGACTTTGTCCCCCATAGCTGGAGTAGTGAGTGTATCGAAATGTTTGGAATTTCAGAGAATGTTAGAAACTTTTTGCAAAAAAGTATGCATCCTTGGAAGCTTTCACTAACGTCTAATGGAAAAGACTTTTGTGATGTTTATGTGAAGAGGGGATAGTTCAGGGTGACAGTTTATCTCCTTCGCTGTTTGTATTGAGTATTCCATTCTCCTTAGTTCTTAGAAAGGTCAATTCAGGTTATGAATGGGGAAACAAAAAGCAAAAATTTAAACATCTTCTCCACGTGGATGATCTACAGCTGTTTGGTACGAAGAAAGAACACATAGATTTACTTGCGAACACGGAAGACATCTTCAGTACAGACATTGGTAAAGTGATAAAGGTAGTGGAACAGGAAGGCTACACATATTTCGAGATAGTAAGATGGAAAAGATAAAAGGAAATGAGATGATAGAGAAAATTAAAAGGTGATACAAGGGAAGGCTCAAGTTGATTCTTCAATCACAGTTGAAAGGTAAAAACAAAATTTCAGCGATGAACACATGGGCATTAGATATGGGGCAGGAATCCTGAAATGGACAGCAGGTGAACTGAAAAGCTTAGGCAGAACAACAAGAAAGATAATGAAATGCATGGTGCGTTTCACCTTTAAAGTGATGTGGAAATGCAATACTTAAAGAGGGATGAAGGAGAAAGAGGTTTGAGAGGCATGGAATACGGTGTCAGAGCACAGAAAAATAGATTGGGCTTGTTACGTAATGAACTAATTCAGGTAATTTGTACACCAGGGACAATTGAGACAGAAATTTCCACCAGTAAAAGTAAATTCAAACGACAGAATGTGCAGGAGCTCAAACAGATATGGGCGGAGAAAAGGATGTATGGACAGTTCATCAGGCGAATACCGGAAAAGAGAGATAAAGCCAAAACCTGGAATTGGCTAGTCAGAAAGGAGTTTTAAAGTTCAGAGAGACGTTGGTATGTGGTACATAGGAACAGGTGGTCAGAACAAATTTTGTAAATTACCATGTCGATGAAAGTATTGACAATTTCCTTTGTAGAATGTATGGAAAGAAGAGAGAAAGTGTGCAACACGTGTTAAGAGAATGTGAGAAGTTAGCTTAGAAAGAATACAAGAGACGCCATGACCATGTAACAAAGAAAATTCATTAATAAAAATGAATTAGAGCATGTGGAAAAATAGTATTAACGCAGTCGAGAAGGAGTGGAACAGAATGAAGATGAAAGATTGTTGTGGGATATAAATATACAATGTGACAATGTCATAGAACCAAGGAGGCCAGACATTGTTGTAATTCATAAGAAGGAAGAGAACTGTATAATTGTTGATATTGCTGTTCCAATTAATTGAAGAGTAACTGAAAAGGAAAGAAAAGGGGTGGAGAAATATCAAGACTTGGGGAGGAAAGTTAGAAAACTGTGACAACTGAGGAAGGTGCAGGTTGTCCCTGTGGTTGTAGGTGCCCTTGGAAGTGTGACAAAAGTATTAAATTGGTGGATTGAACCATAAGGGGCACCTGAAAATGGCAGAGTTGTACGAAAAACCTACCTGGCTTGGAGCTGCAAGGATACTGAGAAAGTGATGGAGTTGTAAAAGAGAGAAAGGGAGAGAGGGTTCCTATTAGTCCTTGGTCGTTTGTTAAGATACGTCTGGCAGGAGTAATGACGGCAATTCTAACAGTAATAATAATATTATGAATAACATAATAATATTTAAAGTTTGCTAGGGTAGAATTATGGTACGAACATCAATCATTAAGTATTGCAGAGTAGGACAATATTAAGATGTTTTGGAATACAATTAGTACTCACATAAATTTTGTAACCATTTCTGGCAATAATAGCAACAATAGCGTCAAGGTAGTCCAAGAGAATTATGCCAAATAATGTTGAAAAGAATGATTGGTAAATTCGTAAAGCTATATTCAATGTACAAAAGTAATTAAAGGGAAAATTTCATGATGGTCTTGGCTCTTGATGCTGTGTTGATGCTGTGTTGATGCTGTGTCGCCCCCTTAAAATGTCAGTTTATCTGCCGTAGGTATAAAGGCAATAGGTAGATAAAAATTAACGGGTAAACGAGATACAGGAGTACACACAAACATCTGAATTTTATCTAGATTCCTTGTCATTATTCATAGCTCCACTCAATCCATGCATAAATTCTTTGAAATCATAGTCTCAATGAGCTGACAGAGATGCATAGGAGCAAACAAATATTTAATCGTTGTTTTTTCCTTGCATGCGTCACTTTCTGTTTCTAATTAAGGCCGATCGGGCAGCTCTAGGTTTTGGTAGTATTAAAGGGTCGTTGTCGTCTTTGCTTGAGACACCCTGCAGAGGCAAGTGTCGCTAGAGGAGCCAATGTATTACCAGTCGCCGTCAGGGTATTGATATAGTAGAGGTATTATAAATAAAGAACACCTGCGCTTCTAGGCACACTCTTTAAACTCCGTTAAGACATTTCACTCGGCCAAACCCGAACTGCTTTTTATAGAGCTTGGCAAGTTTTACTTTTAACAAATGTTTATAAGAATCATCTAAAGGCTACATACAAATGTATTTTGTTCGCTCCCTGCTATGTTGCTGGTATTTTTTTCTACACAGACTTAAAACAAAGGGTTGAGTCGTCAAAGAGTTTATCAGAAAACCTCAGTATGCTAGTGGTTTAGCAATATCCAGTGACACTTCAAACGGCTTGTCATCGCTTGATGCCCTGCAACGACCCTGTTAAAAGAATTAGCTTGCACGGGGTTGAAGCAAAGAAGACTGGCCTACGTGAGATTAAAGCAAAGACCGTTTTTATCGTTAATAAAGCCTTTCATAGGAGGTCTCTAGTTAGCCAATGCCATTAGCTTTACATACCGCTACAGCTACGTAACTAATGGTTTTTAGGCTATTAACATACATTTCTGTCTACAGCCAACGCATAATGTCTCATACCATGGATGGCAATGAACTGTGAGGTTTCTATTAGGATGAAGTCGAGCAACTCTGCAAGATATAGCAGTGTTATCTATAGGTTATCCTGAGCATTAAATACGGATATTTTGTTGGCAATGAAGAGGTAGAGAAATGGTGAAGATGAAAGAAAACCTTGTTAGAGACCGTCTGCGCAGAGCAGGGAATGTTTTTCGTATGAGTGGGAAGAGTCAGCTAAAATACCTTTTGTATTATGAGTTGGGTCCGTATATGACACATGCAAAATTATTCTAAAGTGTTGGTACATTCCCACTGTCTGGCAATCAGTTATGAGCAATAGGATAGAATAAAAAGAGTAACTAGTGCAATCTGTAAGGTGTACAATACGAAAGAGATGACTGGGTATAGGAGGGAAGTACGGGGTAGGATGAAAAACATTAAACTATGCTATATTCGTTTTCGGGTAATTGGGACAAGTCTGAAGTTATTATGGAAAGTAAATGCGAACGTTATTCCTTAGAGATATGTACAAAAAAATCCTTTCTGAGTAGATGTAGTACAGTTAAAAAAACAGTTGAATTTATTGATACAATTATTTATTTAACTGTTTTACGATATTTTGGAGACTTAATAAAAGAGCATTTATAAAAGTTGAACTACGAAAACCAGTTGAATGTCTCCTGAAAAAAGCTACTTCCAATAATTCATATCTCTTACATTTCAAATCTCAAATTATTTCTTAGTGCTGGTCCTGCACAGGAAATGTAGGACCCCCAGGAATTCTGAACTTACATAAGTAAACGTCAAAAACATATTTACTGCTTGATTATATTGTCACCTGAGGCTTGTATCAACACATCATTTTCACAGAAAATGTAGACGCTTTTGTCCTCTTAAACAATTACCCGGCAGTACCAGTAGCAGCAAATGATAAACACAATACTACACGTTGCAGGCAGAAAATGTAGGTACTACATTATAGATGTTACGCAGTGGAATGCCGAAACCATCAAAACTACACAGAGAACAGGATTCCGCATTAGCTGCAACCATTCAAGAAGATACTTCAAGATATTGATCAGGTTGCTTGTGTTGAATTCGAATTAGATAAGATTGACTGGAGGCCATTGTGAGAAAGCTCCTTATTTCACCATGTCTTCTAAGCTGATAAAATGACCCAGAACATAACTTGGATTTTGACATTTTTATGCAGAAAATTCAGGTGCAATGCCTCCGTCTCCAGCCGGGGTTTTATCAATAGACTTCTTTGGAAGTTCATGTACAATATCATTTAGCTCCACTTTTGTCTTTGCATCATTGATCATAATTTGGTTAATATGTATATCTTATGAAGATGTTCTGTACCCTTGATGCTATCCTCCAAGTGCTATTACACTGAGTACATCTCAGACAAAAATAAACTGCAGAAATGATCACCAGTTTATACGCCCATCATGAGTAAATATTTACTCATTAAATCACAGTGTACCAGAAAACTCAATTGGAGTGCAGCTCCAGAAAGAAGTTTTGGTGTTTGCCACATTTTAGGTCCATTGTTCAGATGTGACATTTGGAAGGAGAATATTTTGTTGACCATTATCAGGCTTGAATTTTAACCAGTTAAGCTTAGCTAAGATCATCCTATACTGGCTATCAAGTTTCTGCTCTATTGCCAAACTGGGATTTATCTATTTTTTTCTAGTTAATTGAGTATCATTTACTTTTTTTTTGGTTTAATTCTCATACGTGATCTTCATTTCCATCAAAAAATGGAAATTGTTTAACTCTATTTGGTTTCAAACGTCCTTTGCTTTCTTTCTCAGGTTTATCTTAAAACAGCTTCATTACTTTCCCTTATGAAGTTCAGTTTTTTTCTATTATTTAATGTTAATTATAATGATGACATTTGTCAAATATAGTGGCTAAAGGCGGGCATTGCATTTCTGATGTATTGAGATACTGGGTTTGTTATTGATTTCATCCTTGACAAACAGTGGAGGCAGATTGCCTTTCACAGAGTTCCATTCATGAAAGGCCAAAATCGGGGGAAAAGTCAAGAAATATGGTCAGGAAACATACAATACACAGTGGATAGGAAGACACACCAATCACCCCCGAAGCATGCTAAGAAGCCCTTAATAGGAAGAGACATCCTCTTTTGGTGGGGACAAGTAGGGTCCGAGCAGACAGGGCACATCAGTCAAGTAGGCAAGGACATGAAATTCCAGAGCCAAAGAAGAAAGGCAAGGGCATTTAATCTTAGTCCAGAGGACAAAAAGTGGTGTATTTGTGTACTAAGAGCCGATTCTGGCTCTAGAGCTAATTAAAAAATGACCTTTAAAATTAAATTGCAGAAAGAAAAAGCCCGAGTATTCGCAGAGGAACTTAGCTATTCATTAAAATCGTGAATAAGGGGCCATAATGAAAATAAGGTCTTCATGATCTGTATTATGCTACCCCTGCCACCGTTTCTCTAGATTACCGTCCCGCCTGTTTGTTTCGTTCTTTTTTGTTTCTGTTTAGTCTTATTTTTTAACTATTTTGGATAACATCATGTATTAGGTTTTTACCATTTACCTTTGAACATTTGTATTTTTTTTGTTAGTGGCGAATAAATACATACATACATACATACAATACACTTTTGATAAAGAGATGTGCAGACGTATATTGACCTATCTGTACACGTAGAAAATTATTTGTTAATATTTAAATATGTGCAGATCGGTTGTATTGCAGTTGCTCTTCTGGATTGACGCGCAGATTATTTTTAATTACCCTACATGACTGACCGAAATGCATTACATGCTCGCCCATTCCAATTACCACATAAAAATATTATAAAAATTTGAAAAAATAGCAAGCACTGAAGAATATTTCATCTCTTTTGTTTGTCCTTCATAGCATGCCATGAACATCGTTTATACATGGACCTGACATAAACATTGGCTTAAGTAGAAAGTACTTACCTTGAGGAGGAAAACAAATGACCAAGGACATCTTTTTGTTTTGTTCCAAAAGCCATTAACCTTATCTGAGCGCTTTACTCCATCGTCTTAAAATTTCTAACCTTGTATTCTAAGGAAACTTAGGTAAAAGTCTATTGTAATGTTTAATTCGTCCATTTAAACCCTCTCATGACATAGATCAGAGAGATTTTGCTTATAATTTCAAAGCCGTGACTTTCAGGCCACTTGTTTAGTTGGGCCTTGAACAAGAAAGACCCCCGGAGTGTTTTCAACCGGTCAAACTCGTGTTTATTTTGCAAAAATGGAGAGAAAAATTATACACAAGAAAAAAGTATAATGTGCTCAATGCCTCTCTCAACAAAGGATCATTGATCAGTTTTTGTTAGCATCAAGCTGGCGAGTGACAGGGCTGAATAAAAATAGATTGTATGAAATAAAAAAATAGAAACATTGGAATTTTAATCTGCCGCGCTTATTTTCAACGTTTCAGAGCATAAAATAATTGCTCTTTGCTTAAAAGATGAAATAAAGCTACAAATTATTGAGCGAAAAGAAAAATGTTTCCAAATGTGGTGAAATTTATAAAAATTCACGAGACATGATTATGGAGGATGAAGGAGCCGGTGTAGTTCAAACCCTGGTGGTTATGTAAACTAAAACGCGTTGATTGCAGGTGTTACAAATTTAACATAAAATGTGATAATAACAGTAATATAGCAATTTGTGATAATAACATTAATATAGCAATTTGTGATGATAACAGTAATATAGCAATTTGTGATAATAACATTAATATAGAAATTTGTGATAATAACAGTAATATAGAAATTAGTGATAATAACATTAATATAGAAATTAGTGATAATAACAGTAATATAGCAATTTGATATAATAGCAGTAATATAGCAATTTGTGATAATAACAGTAATATAGAAATTTGTGACAATAACAGTGACGTGGAAAAGGGTGATGGGAAGAAAACTATTTGAACTCCCGTTCTTAGTTGCAAATAAACGAATGTATGGAAAAATGTTTTCAATGTTATAAAAACTAAATTAGTGGACTTTATGAACTGCAGTTTGAAAAACGTTTACAGCTTGGGAGTCTAAAAATGCAACAGGCTAATCGGTCTCTAAATTCCTCTTAAGTTAACATGAAAAAAATAATGAACTGCACAAAAGCGACAGGTAATGGGGAACACAAGCCAGGTCAACCAACTATATTTGTTTGGTCCTATTTTGCCTTTAATCAGTTTAAAAACCTTAAAAGTTAAAAATGTATTTCCATGTGATATTTCTATGCAGCTACCACTGTAATTCCCTCTTCAGAATTTTTTTCTCGCTTTCAGTGTATCAAACAAGTGTGAATTTGAGAAAGCAAGAACCCTTTTTTCTTACAAAACTAACGTGAGTTGTAATGCAATTGCAACAAAATATATCGGAAAATTACAAGTTAAAAAAAATTCAGGAAAATGAAATTCACCCATTCTTCTAAGAGGTGACAAACACATGTTTTGGGAAGCCTGACACTTTCAAATTAGCCAAGCCCTGTCGCTTCCTTGTAGTTAATGTAATAACACATGATCCTTGTAGTTCAATGTAACAATACATGCCTCGAATACATGCAAGCTACGAATAATCTATAAAACGTCTGGCGATACGTCTCAGGAAAGAACTGAAGATAAATATCACTAATTTTCACATTAACAATTAAGTTGAAGTCATGGCTGAGACCTGAGAAAATATGAACTATCCGACATAATCCTGTGCTCTGCAGCTCCTTTTCTCTATTAGAGAAACACTTGATACTTAGGTAGACCATATGATGCACCAATTGAGCAGTACTGTTTTATACTAAAGCCACGACTATTTATTTATACCAGTGGATTAATGGTTAGTTTTGATGTAGTTAGGTCGACAGACAGACAGAAAAAAGGTAGGATAGATAGATTGATAGATGGAGAGGCAGATAGATGTATAGATATATAGATATATAGATATATAGATATATAGATATACAGATATATAGATATATAGATATACAGATATATAGATATATAGATATATAGATATACAGATATATAGATATATAGATATATAGATATATAGATATATAGATATATAGATATATAGATATATAGATATATAGATATATAGATATATAGATNAAACAAGTGTGAATTTGAGAAAGCAAGAACCCTTTTTTCTTACAAAACTAACGTGAGTTGTAATGCAATTGCAACAAAATATATCGGAAAATTACAAGTTAAAAAAAATTCAGGAAAATGAAATTCACCCATTCTTCTAAGAGGTGACAAACACATGTTTTGGGAAGCCTGACACTTTCAAATTAGCCAAGCCCTGTCGCTTCCTTGTAGTTAATGTAATAACACATGATCCTTGTAGTTCAATGTAACAATACATGCCTCGAATACATGCAAGCTACGAATAATCTATAAAACGTCTGGCGATACGTCTCAGGAAAGAACTGAAGATAAATATCACTAATTTTCACATTAACAATTAAGTTGAAGTCATGGCTGAGACCTGAGAAAATATGAACTATCCGACATAATCCTGTGCTCTGCAGCTCCTTTTCTCTATTAGAGAAACACTTGATACTTAGGTAGACCATATGATGCACCAATTGAGCAGTACTGTTTTATACTAAAGCCACGACTATTTATTTATACCAGTGGATTAATGGTTAGTTTTGATGTAGGTAGGTCGACAGACAGACAGAAAAAAGGTAGGATAGATAGATTGATAGATGGAGAGGCAGATAGATGTATAGATATATAGATATATAGATATATAGATATATAGATATACAGATATATAGATATATAGATATACAGATATATAGATATATAGATATATAGATATACAGATATATAGATATATAGATATATAGATATATAGATATATAGATATATAGATATATAGATATATAGATATATAGATATATAGATATATAGATATAGAGATATAGAGATATAGAGATATATAGAAATATAGACACATAGATATGTATTAACGAATATTTATTTGCTACAGGGTTAATATTTCCGCAAACCATGTTTATTTGGAATTCCTTATTTTCCTAGTCTCTGGGGTAATGAGACCCGGCAGTCGTACAAGGATGTAAGGTAAAAAAAGAAAAGACTGCAAGTAGGATCCTGACAAAGAAAATCTAAATACAAACCATCAATGAAGATTTGTAACTATGACGTACTCTGACAGGATATTGAGACCCCCAACAAATCATCACTGTTGTAACAATTGCAATCAGACAGATACCAACAATCCTTTAAATGTTCCTTTAAATACAACAACAAACTTTCCTTCTTGTAGAAGATTAAGTGTTACGCAGATATATTTCTTTTCAAAATAAAACAGCAATGTTGACATTGCTTTACTTGATTTTTTCAGCCTACTGCGAGCTTGTTAATATTACCTTTCGTGTGTTAAGAGAAAGTTGTGCAGGAGGTGACATTTCCTATGCTTTTACTGTCGTGATTACTTATTTCGTAAATTCGTAGAACAAGAAACGTTTTTTGGATGTTAGTGAACGTCATCTTGTTTGTTTCAACTGTCTCACCATTTCCTCCACGCTGTTCATGTTTTGTTCTCACTGGGACTTGACTTGGGTGTTCTTTAATATTGAGGAAGGATGGCGTGACAACTGTTTTTCTAAAGGTCAACAGGAGTGAGGCAGCCAAGTCAAATAAACGCCAACGATCCGCAATATTAACAAGCCAACTGTTGTGCTAACAGATGCAGGAGAAACAATTGAAATGACCTGAAAATATTAGGAAATAAGTACGAAACTTGGAAAAAAACGTTTTAACTATTGTAAGAAATTAAATCTTGAAGAGAAATAAGATGAAACAGATAGCCTCTTTTACAAGAATAACCAAAATTACGGATACTAAAATTAAGCGAGAAACATTTATTGCCAACATTAAACAAAAACGCTTTTCACAACAAAAACCTAACGCGGATTGCCTGAAAAGGCTAAATTTACATGGAACAAAATGTGTAAACTGTATTCAGCGTTATGCAATGAAAAAAAATAATTAAGAATTAGTTTCCTTTTAACTTCCTTTCAATTATCAGATATTCATCGGCAAATACCAAAACGATCAATCAACAAATTGGAACAAAGTCCACTTAATTATGACTGTCCAATTCAAGCTTTATGTGAAAAAGGGTGTGCACTTTCGCAGTGGGAAATGTCGAGTCAATCCGTCTGTTGGCCATAAAGTGGACGTTGGGGTGACTTTTGAGGGAAAATATATGCTTTAAGGGTGCAGATTTGTACTCCGTTTGGCTCAGACGCATCTCGCATTAGCCAATAAAGCACTGTTTAATGTCAAAGACACTGTAAGTGCTACTGTTTTGGGCTCGGGGAATGATGTTTTATATCGAAAAGAGATTTTGTTTACTGCGACGAATAATGACAAAGCAAATTTTGGAATATCCATGGACTTTAGGAAACGAAACAATAGTGAATGAGAGAAAAGAAATAACTTTGCAACTTTATGGCGCAAACTGAAGGGATGATGTGCTTGAAAATGTAGAGAGGTTGAATTACTAATAACAACTGCTCTAAAATAGACCATAAGATGACAACGATGAAAATTAGCAGAAGTCAGTCAAAAAACAAAGTAGTACATGTAAGAAAAGGGTCAAAGGGCAAAAGGTATGATTATAAACCAGAGAGCCATTATACGGAATAATGACTGCAAGACTTCATGGGACTTCTCTGTTGAGAATGATCATGATATGGCATCAAAATGCCAGATTTAATAGTGGAGGATAGAAAACAAACACAATGTAAGAACAGAGCTTGAGGGCTTTCATAGTTGTTAGCAATTCTGGTGTCATATTTTGCAATTGACTTTATTTGTCATGATGATGACGACATTAATAACAATGATGATAACACACAGACGAAACACTTGAACGTGATGCCATGTACAGGAACTTAGTCAAAGAATAAGCATAATTTAATGTGATCTGTGAGAATATAATATTAAACGTTGGAACACGAAACTACCTGACGACGACGACTGACTTTAGAAATAACTCTTTGTATTGTGACCTAAAATTATTTGCGCATATTTTAGCATAATTAACTGTCTTAACACTCCCACTACCTAAATATTTTACTATAACATTTCATTGTCCATATAAAAGTTTATAAACTCTGATTATGCCTATTTGATTTTTAAAACGTTAAAAACGTTCTATTGTTAATGGCTTTGTCAGAATGTCCGACAACATTTTATGTACAGGGCAATGCGATAAAACATTGATTGGATTCTGCAATATTATGGATGAAATGATGTTTCGTATCTATATCCTTGGTCCTCGGGTAAAACTTAGGGTTCCTTGATAGAGCTATACAACTATGATTGTCTTCATTAATAAGTGTTGCTCTCTTCCGTTCAAATCGAAAACTGTTTAACAATCGTCTCAATTAAACTGCTTCTCGGGAAGCAGTGCTAGCCGTAACATGCTTTCCTTCAGTAGATGATAGAGCAGTTGTTGTCTGCGATTTACTTGCCCATGAAAATAAGCTTCCTTCTATGCTAAACAAATATCCTGTCTTTTACTTGGGATCTTCACTACCTCCCCAGTCAGCATCGATATATCCAGTCAACGATATACTTTGACAACGAGGAGACTTAAACATTAAGCCATAAACCATTGTACCTCTTATTTATAAAACTCTTCTTTTAACAGCCTTCAAATGTTCATTACTACAATTTGAACTGGATTCATTTAAAAAGTTAACGCTGTTGCTAAATCTGGTCAGGTTCCAAACGCAGCATAAGACCTCCTACTTGATGACGTTTTAACTCTGCATCTGATATCAAATTCTGACCTAAACCCAGTACATACAAAACATTCCTAATAGTGGTTGTTTCATTTAACTCGCCATCCTTCTTCTTGATACTACCTATCCCGATACAGTAAATTATTGTGCTGTTTGCTCTCGATAGTCGTTAAAATATTCCATTTTGCAACACATGTGTTGTAATGCTCCCAAATCAATAAACTAGGCTACTTTTGACTTTTTTTATTGTTAGTCACACAAGTATCAACAAAAATTACTTTGGGTCCACATTCTTTATTAAGGTAATTTACCGACTGCCTATTCTTTCTCAATAAACTGTTTCCGTGGCATTCTTCAGCGATGTGCTTAAGCTTCCCACAACTGAAGCATTTGACTGAAAAACGACTTTGGGGAAACAGGCAACCTTGATAACTGAACTGGCTTGTATTATTACGCAAATGCTTCTTACCAGCCACTAGGGGTCATAGGTACTTTAGTTCAGAGGCTTTTTCTTAACCCTTTTCTTCCTCCATTAATAGTCTTTGGCCTAATACTGTGATACTTAAGCTATTTGGCAGTTCTAACGCATGAACATGGTGATCATACGATTCTGGTAAAGTCAAAAGTAACTACCAGACCTGCTCTTGTACACTTACTTTTGTATCAACAGCTTCTTGTTCTACTATTTCTCTGTGCTTGTTTATATGGGTTAACATTTCTTATTACTTCCTAATCTTTGCGTCTCGATACTTTCGTTTAAAACATTTTGTATAGTATTTTGTTTGTGTTGATCCTTTAGCGATTCACATATGTCCTTTGAAGTTTCAATTCGCATAATTAATGACAGTTGTGAGTTGGCTAAATGTAAGCTAATTTCAGCTTGAGCTCTGCAGTCGCCTATTTTCACGTACTAATTGCAACACTCTGTGTTCCACCTATGGGTTCTTCGCCAGTTATAACTTCTCAGACATCGGCACTTAATAAGACCATTTTGTATATAGAGCGTGTAATATTAATGGCACCAATTCCTTGAGCAGCAGCAACAAATGAAATGACATCAATAATAATAATAATAATAATAGTTGCTATATTTAGTAGTATTATTATTGTTATTATGTATAATGTTGTCACAAAAACAACAGCAACACCAATTTGAAAAATATACAATTAAAGATTTCAAATTGGCTAGAATTGGCTAAAAAGCGCTCAGGTGGTCGCTAGGTGTGACACTACTAGACAGAATTCCTAACAACCACATTGGAGAAATATGCCATGTTAGGAGACTTAGAGACAAGATGAGGAAGTCAGGACCTTGCTGGTACAGGCACATAGACAGGAGTGATCCCGATTATGTAGGAAGCAGGGTAGTGAGTTATGAAGTCCCCGGTAGAAGGAGAATAGGGAGGCCAAAAAAAAGGTAAAAGGACGTGATTGGCAGAGATGTGGAGGCTGTTGGTGCGATGTGACAACAGAACAAGCTGGAGTCGGCTGATACGCCGGCTGAAACTGCAGGGATTAGGTCTCCCGATAAAATCATCAAAGAATAGCATTACCTTGCGTGTTGTTCTCCCTTTACTTTGACTGTCTTTCTTAGTAACTACTGTCTCTATTTTGAAAAGGAAAGAATAAACTGCAATCAAATGATCTTCAGCTAAATATAAAAGCCACGCCACTTGCTTTGTAATTTTTTAGTCTTAAAAAATAATTTGTAGAAGTACTTTGTATCACAATCTACTGAATAAAAATTTGCAATAAGGTTATATGATCTTTAAGAAAGTAGATTGTGGACAAATTCAAGTACCCTGTAACGGTGCATCTTTCAAAATCCTTTCGGAGGATCCAAACCAGTTTTCGTATTTAAATAATTGTAACTTTTTTTCTGGTATTATTTTGGAGAAAGGTTTTTTTAGATTTTGGGTGCATGCAACAACATGAAGAAAAGTCAAATTGGGTAAAATTGCGATGCTGGGAGAAGACATTGTAACGGTACGTGGCAATGCTCTACTTCTTAAAAACATTTATAATATTAGGGTTTTGGCTAAGTAATGTATATTTACACTAATCATCACCAATGCTCAGAGCCCTGTGACTGTTTTTCTATGTATTATTTAATTTATTTATTTGTTTATCTTAATTAATAATATTTTTACAGGATTTTAACCCAGGTGAAGAGAAACTGCTGTTTTGTTGGTTGGCTATTCTGCAGTTTAGAATCATTTGGTACAAATTTAGCTTTCAATGTGCAGTTGTACATACAATCAGAAATAACGTGCAAAGGTCACCATAGATATTTAATTATCTCTAAGGCTGATTGATTTGGATAACTATAAAGTAGCAGTGGGAGTCTATTCGGTACTTAAACACTTTAAAGGATGCCGGAAGGGCTGATGGAAGTGAGTATCGTAAATATGTCTTTAGATGGAGAGAAGAGATGGCAGTAGTGCCTAGAAGAGATCCCTGAAAGCAGAAAGAGATTATTCTGTTTGATTAAAAAACAAAAAGTTTATGCCCTTGAGATACTATTAGTGACAAAATGATGTAGCTTTTTGTTGACCCTTACAAAATTATATTCCTCACCGAAGTATCTTAAATAGCGTATTTTTTACTACTTGTTTCACATTAGACAATAAAATTCGTACTGAATAAGGATGATTCCCCAGCTGTGATTATAATCGTATTGACACGCAGTAAGGTAACTTCCCCCAATCGTTAGAAACAGAATAATACTGTATAATTTGACTTCCAGAAAAAGAACTACATTTGTGTCATCCAGCAAGGAAAACAATTTAAGCTGTAGAGGTAAATGTTGAATAAATTATGGGATTTTTATTACAAAAGCAAGATATAATTTAAAATGAAACAAAGAGTCTTTTCAAGTAATATTTATACATATCCTTAGTAAAATGGTGTGGCTTGATAGGATGGTGTATGGGTGGGAGAGCTGTAAAGAAATTTCATTTGATGTACGGATTTTGATCTCCTTGTTGGCCTGGAGTAGAATAGATTTAAAGTTGTGGAGACTGGGTAAGACAATTGCAACACACGAATTAAAAAGAGTGTACGTTAAACTGCATCATTCCCAGCATATCTGTGGTGAAGATCTTTTTAATTCATTGTAGTACATGCTTTTGGTTCCACCTTGTTTAATACTTCCCGAATATCACCTTTAAAAATACATTGTAATTTTGTTTTATGTTACGAATCAAGCACTGTTATAAGTTGGGTTATATTTATTCATATGCTTCTCCTTTTTTATGGTTTTACCGTCATTTTTTCCCAGTAACTGGGGCTCTGATGATGCCTTCACAGGGACTTGGATCTGGCAGTGAAGAATTTCTTGGTCGGATACCCTTCCTGACGCCAGCCAATGGTGTGGGTTTTTTTGTGAAGTTCCAAAGTCGCTCGCTCGGGGAATCGAACCCGAAATTCTTGGTTACAGTGCAGTTGGACTAACCATTAAGCCATGGTTCCTCTTTTCATTCATATACTTCATAGCAGACAAGATAACCTAGGTCACGAATATATAAAATATGAAGACTTGTTACTGGGAAAACGCATGAAACTAGAATATTGGACAGTGGAAAGAGAATAAAGGTACAAAAGATGGAATCTAAGTAGTGTAAGAGGCATAGTGAGAATAGTACCCTATTCCCCCGCATATAAGCCCATGGGCTTATAAGCGAATTTTTTAAGATTTTGAATTTCGCTACCTGAAAAACGCTCTCGTATATAAGCCCATGGGCTTATAAATTTTTGACCCAAAATCAGCAAGGGTGGATAAAAAAAATGGCATATTTCAATAATTTTTTTCCCTGATTCATTCTAATGCACTACTGGTGCTTTTACAGCACTCTAAACTTAGTCAATTTCAATGTCTGCCTTCTGAACATTCGTCCGAATCGACTTCACTTTCGTAATCTTGTTGTTCTTTATCCTCTTCGTTGTGTGATTGTTCTTCATCGATTGTTGGTTGTTCTAGTAACTCCTCTTCTCTTGCCAACATCATTTCTTCCATTTCAAGAATAAGGCTCAATGGAACAGCTCAATTCGTTATCGTTTCTTTTAAACGAGAGTGTAAAACATCTAAATTACCATTCCATTCAATATAACCACATTGTTTGAAGCCACTAACGATCATTTCATTCGGAACCTCCTTCCATGCTTCTTGAGCCCACTTTGCCACCATTTCATAAGACGCTCTTCTCCTCTTTCCCGTCTTTGTATACTCCACTTCACCGCAATTCATCCAGTCGGCCCACGTATCTTTTAACCGATCATTGAAAGACTTGTTAACGTGGGTATCTAAGAATTGAAGCAGTGGGGTCATTCCACCGTCGATATACTTCATATCTGTCTCAAGATTTTGAAACGCTGAACCAACTTCATCACCCATGTGTGATTTCGCAGTATCCATGATTAACAAGCTTTTCGTTTGCTTAAAAAAACATCCTGGTCTTTTCTTGAACAAACCATTGTATTTA
>RDPX01000386.1:337415-363845 GCA_003991215.1 Morbakka virulenta | reverse complement strand
AACATCCATGTTTAAAATCATTTCGTAATCTTTGGAGCAATCTTTCATCTCAGCCAGAAAACGGTCTGCTCGTTCTGGTGCATCTACAGGTATTTTTTGTCCTACACTTGTAACACGGCGGTAACTCAGATTATTTCTGTTCAGCATTCGAGTAAGCCAACCATTTGATGCCTTGAACGTTTCTGCTGGATTAGGATAAATATTTGGAAAAAGTGTTGTTGCTTTTCTTCTAATCATTTTTCCTGTAACGGTTTGACGTTTTCCTCTTTCTTCTTTTACATATTGCACAAGAGCATCTTCAAGGAGTGGAAAATTTGCCTTCGTCAGCCTTGTTCGTCTTTTAGATCGAGACTTCACAGCCCTGGTTATGCAAACTTTTTCTATTGTTGTGCGTTGGTTTTTCCATCGACAAATGTTCTTTCTATCTACAGAACAAATTTTAGATGTTGTTGAATTATTTCCATTGTTTTCATCTAATATTTTCAATACTGTTTTCTTGAAGCTCAACGTGTAGCTTTTCCTGGCTTCCATAGAAGTAAAGAATATTCTTTCTATTTCATGTATGGTTCTTTAGACCTAGTTAACTCAAAAAACATATCGCCATCCTCTTCCCCGTTGTTTACCCTGGACAATGTCCATTTTCCTCTCCACCTCTCTCTACTAATCGTAATTTGAAGTAGCCCCACTCCTCTTTCATAATTGTTCTTGTGCCTGAATATTACTTTGAAACAACATCGTCTCTGAAACAACTGTTCTGGTCCGGTTTCTAATTTGTACCCCGATTTGTAACCCTTTTCTCCTGATTTGTAAACGCCAAGACCTTCCCCCATTTGTGATCCCCCATCAGGCCCCGTTTCGTAAAACAGAAAAAGGTGCTTATCTCATGATACTTAAATAATTTTTCAAAGCGGGTCATAAAATTACGACTATTTAAATATTCGAAAGGATGGTGACTTCCTTCCCCCTCCCCTCCACATTCACGTTCCAAAGTCGGGTTACATTGTGTACACTGCTATAATATTTCAGATACTAACATCTTAAAATAAAAATACACCCTATAGAAACTTGAAAACCAAAAAAAAAACTGACGACCATTGTCAAAAGTGTTTTCAACATGTCTTAATTACAAAACAGTTTTTAATTATATTCCATCCTTGTGCTTCACCAAACAAAACCAACAGTGCCGTATTCTGCATGGCTGATTGGATAATCCACTTCAAATGCAAGACCAGACCACTTACTGACTCAAGGCTTTGAATGATTCGTTGTCATAGCAACTTCTCCATTCCTTTCAGGTTTGGGGAAGAAGCTAGCATCATACACACAAATATACGGAAATAAAGCATATTTTAATAGTTTGGGAAAAACTAAAGAAAAACCGGTAAAAATGAAACAATTAGAACATTTTAGAACATAGAAGTGTTTACCCACATGCATAAGCATATAAACTGGGGCCCCGAGAAGACAAGGTGGTTTGAACACTATAAGAATCGTGAGATAAGCAGTCTTATTTTAGATAGGAGGCAAGATGAAGGATTACAAATCGGCCTAAATTAACTCCAAATAAAAACAGCTTTAGATTAGATTAGATTAGAGATCTTGGCAGAAGGATTACCAATCGAGGCAGGGATTGCACATCGGTGAAGAAAACAGCTTTCGTGCGAAATGCATTCAGTCATAAAACCCATGACACTGTGTAATATGTAGATAGTCTTCTTGAGATCACATGATCATCACAAACAGTGGTGTCACAGAACTTTACTAAAACAAATTGCCAAAGGTGCATTGATCAACACCATATCTGTTTTTCATTTAAATCTGCTTCTTCCTCTTTAGTGTGGCTAAGTAAACAAGCTGGGGCAATTTAGTCAGAAAACCCCTTTGTGCATTGTTCCTTCATATAACTTAATTGTTTTCAAATAACTTACTGTGGTTTCATATAGTATTTGAAGAGGCTATGAAAAAAACATACAGAAGCCTATTTCATTATTTGTGGTTTTATAACAATCTGACATAATTAAGTATCAGCAAATAGTATGGCAAAAAGTTCTTTTAATGTTCAATTGCTATTGATTGATTGCCAATGATATTAGTCACAGCGGCGTGCTTACTTCTAGAAAAAGCGATGGGAAAACGTGGATCGTGTTTGGGAAATTTTATGTTGAGAGGATATCCTGATTGGGAAAGAGTACAATTGTTGTATGGTAGACTCCCAGATGTGACATGACAAAAAAAATATTTATTCATGATTTGGTCTCCAAAGTAACGTAAGGAAAGCAACATTTAATTTTCTGTGTACTAATATCCAATAATTACAAGCTGAAGAGTAAAAAGGGGTACCGTATTTTCTTGAATAGAAGCCTCCCATGAATAGAAGCCGCAATTTTGTTTCATGAAAAATAAATAGAAGCCGCATTTATTTTTTTGAAAGCATAAAATTAAAGCCGGGAATGGAATAACAACGACGTTTTTTTAAGACAAGATTTCTATTTCACCTTCGTTAATTACCTTATCTGTTAAATCAGTTACATCTTTTAAATTCTCCACTTCCAAATTTTCGTCATCGTCTCGAGTTGAAATTGGTTCAAATNGCCGCATTTATTTTTTTGAAAGCATAAAATTAAAGCCGGGAATGGAATAACAACGACGTTTTTTTAAGACAAGATTTCTATTTCACCTTCGTTAATTACCTTATCTGTTAAATCAGTTACATCTTTTAAATTCTCCACTTCCAAATTTTCGTCATCGTCTCGAGTTGAAATTGGTTCAAATTCGAGGTTCCCGCCCGATGTTCCTAACCAAACTCGGACCTCTTCGGTTGGCTGGCCTTCTTTCAAGCAGTGAATTTTGTTTACATCACTGGTTGTAATTCCACATGTTTCGAAAGATTTCTTTACAATTTCAGGATCGATTTTCTTCCAAGCATCGACGATTCAATTCATGCCGATGATTGCTTTTTGAAGCCTAATTTTTTAATGAGTTTTTGCACTCCAATGGTTTCATGTGAATAATTGAAAACAAAGTGTAAATTTTGTCACTTTATTTAACTTAATAGAAGCCGCCCTTAAATAGAAGCCGCAATTTTTTCTTAAAAAATAAATAGAAGCCGCGGCTTCTATTTAAGAAAATACGGTATGTTATTCCCCTTTAAATAATAACAGGTAGATCAGAAAACAATCTTTCTTTAGATTTTCTAGTAAAGTTAAAGTGAGATTTAGACAGCATTAAATCGATCCCAAAAGAGGTGAATTCATTTTCACAAAAGATTGTCCTGAAAAGACCCTCAAAAATTGAAATAACGAGGTATTGTTTTACTACAAACTTTTTTTGGCAAAATTATTAAGGAGAGCCGTCCTGGGTATGACGTTAAACTGCAGGACCCTAGTTCGGGAGTTCCGGGGTTTTGAGGAGAATGTCACTACCTCTTAACTGCTGTTGTGCTGGGTCACCCTTGGGCAAGGTGTAGCACCCAAATGCCTCCCTCACTGGGTTACGTTGTCCCAAGAGCACTGTTCCTTGTGGCTGGTGACAATAAATACTGACCAGAGAGAGATAGCTTTTTGCTCCCACTGCCTTGTGGGTGGTCTTGGCTGACCAAAGGTTGATGGTGGCTAGCAACCAGAGAATGCGGAAGAACCCTGTACGGGTCAACGGCAGCTAGCTAGAGCTGGTGTTCTCAAGAAACACACCCGGCAGAAGGCAAAGGCAAACCACTGCTGTATCATGCCTAGTAAAATCATGGTCAAATCTGTTTATGAAAGAAAATCTAACGACGTGAATGGGGTCCCCTCTATATCCAGTGGAGACACCTCGTCCGGTAGGGATGGTCATATGCAACAGGTGACCCCAGACCGTAATCAAACTACTGTTTGCAAAAAACGACATCTAAAAATAGGAACATGGAATGTGAGAACATTGTATGAAAAAGGAAAGCTACAAAATGTAAAGCAAGAAATGGATCGACTGAAAGTAAACATTTTGGGAATAAGTGAAATGAGATGGTCAGGAGCAGGAAAAATGGTTAGTGATGAGACAACTGTAATCTACTCATGTGGAGAAAAACATCAGCATGGTGTTGGAATAGTGCTGGACAAAGACAGGGCAAAGAGTGTGATCGGATTCTGGGCTATTTCTGAAAGAGTATTGTTAGTCAAGCTAAAGGGGCAGCCTTTTAATTTATCTATCATTCAGGTATATGCTCCAACATCAGAGCATACAGATGAGGAGGTTGAGACTTTTTATGAGGAAATAGAAAAAGCAAAAAAGCAGTGTAAGTCACAGGAGATAGTGTTGATTATGGGTGACTTGAATGCCAAAGTGGGAAAAGGAAGAGAAAGAAATACAGTTGGACCACATGGGCTTGGTGAAAGAAATGAAAGAGGTGAAAGGTGGATCCAATGGTGTCAGGAAAATAGTCAGGTCATTATGAACACTTGGTTTCAACACCATCGAAGACGACTGTATACATGGATAAGTCCAGGAGACAGAGCAAGAAATCAAATTGATTACATAACAATCAACCAGAGGTTCAGAAATGCAGTTCAGCAGGTGAAATGTTACCCAGGAGCAGATTGTGGCAGCGATCATGCGTTGTTATTGTGCCACCTGAAGATTAAGTTGAGGAAACTGAAAAAATCCAAAATAACACCAAAGTTGGAGGTATCCCTTTTAAGTAGGAATAGGGTATTAAAACAGCAGTTTAAAGTGGAGGTTCAAAATCGTTACAACGCTTTGAAAGATGAAGGTGAAACACTCGATGAATGGACTATTTTTCGGGATGCCATAGTACAAGGAGCTGAAAGTGTCATTCCTAAAATCAAGAAAAGGGCAAAACAAAAGTGGATGACTGATGAAATACTCGAATTGATGGATAAGAGAAGGGCTGCAAAGCAGAAAATTGATAAGTACAAAGAACTGAATAACAACATCAGAAAGAAATGTAATGAGGAAAAGGAAAACTGGCTCAATAGCAAGTGTAAGAAAATTGAAGAACTGAAAAATAAAGATGCAAGGAACATATATCACGAAATTAAGGAGATAACTGGAAAGAAAAACTGTAGTTCTAGTGGATGCATAAGAGCCAAAGATGGCAGTATTATTCTGGAAAAAGAAAAGATCCTTGGCAGGTGGACAGAATATATAGAGGAATTATTTGAAGATGAAAGAGGAGAGAAGACAGTGATAAGAAAAGAAAAGGAAGGCCCAACTATAATGAAAGCAGAAGTTCAGTTTGCTATTCAAAAAATGAGGAAAGGAAGAGCAGCAGGACCTGACAACATTGTCATAGAATTGGTGAAAGAGCTAGACGAGTTTGGAGTAGAAAAAATAACTGATATTGCAAACAAAATATACAACACAGGGTACATTCCAGCTGACCTCAGCAAATCAGTGTTTATAGCTTTGCCAAAACGACCTGGTGCAACTGAATGCGAACTACACCGGACCATCAGCCTAATGAGCCACATGATGAAACTGATCCTGAAAATTCTGTTGAACAGAATGAAGATCAAAATAAGGCACGAGATCTCACAAGAGCAAAATGCATATATAGAGGGAAAAGGTACCAGAAATGCTATTTTTATCATAAGAATGATGGCTGAAAGAGCAGTGGAAGTCCAGAAGGATTTGTATTTGTGCTTTATTGATTACAGCAAAGCATTTGATAAAGTGAGGCACCATGAATTGTTTAAAATGTTGAAGGACTTAGAAATTGATGGAAAAGATTTGCAATTGATTCAGAACTTATACTGGGAACTGATGGCAGCTATCAGGATTGACGGAGAAATGAGCAAGTGGTCTTCAATCAAATGAGGAGTAAGACAAGGATGTGTTCTATTACCGGATCTGTTCAATCTGTATAGTGAAGTCATCTTAAGAGGTATCAAGAACATGCTTGGAGTGAAACTCGGAGGTGTAAACATAAATAACTTAAGATATGCTGATGACACTGTATTGATAGCTGAAAGTGAAGTGGATTTGCAGAACATCTTAAATAAAGTAGTGTCAGAAAGTGAAAAGAAAGGACTCCAAATTAACATCAAGAAAACAGAATGTATGGTGATATCAAAGAAAAGTGTATCCCCAAAGTGTTCTTTAACTATCAATGGAGAATTTGTAAAGAATGTTAAAAAGTTTACTCATCTTGGTAGTTTGACAACATCAGATGGAAGATGTGTGAACGAAATAAAGAAACGAATCACTTTGGCGAAAGATGCTTTTAGTAAAATGAGTTTAGTTTTCAAGAACAGGCAGCTGCAAGTAAAAACTAAGATTCGAGTGCTAGAATGTTATGTGTGGTCTGTTATGCTTTATGAGTGTGATGCTTGGACCATCAATGAAAGCATGAAGAAACGAATAGAAGCAGTGGAAATGTAGATTTCCCTTTCTGGAAGCCATACTGATTTCAACATGTTTTGACTATGTCTCTTAGACGTGCCTCAATTATCCTCTCGAATAATTTGAGACCATGACACAACAGCTTGATGCCCTTGTAATTACCACACCCTAGAGGATCACCCTTTTGCTTGTATAGCGGTACAGTGTTACTTTTTCTCCATATATATGGGATTCCTTGCTTGATGAGGTCTTGGGAGAATCGATCATCATCGATCATCATCACTCAAGATATTTCCATTCTAATCATGTACATAGTTGATCCTATCAATGTCCTTTGCTCTCCTTTGTCTCACTCTAGCCAATCCATAAATCCTCTTGGGCCCATTCTCCCTCAGGTTTTTGTACAATTCCTTATAACGCTTTTCTTACCTATTTCATACTCTTTCTTGCAGATCTTATTTAACCTCCTATATTTATCTCAATCTTCCTCAGAACCTGACTGTTTCCAGACTTTGAATGCCTGCTCTTTATTTCCCATTCCCTCCTGTACTCCACTGTCCCACCACCAAAACTTCTTTTCTAGGTATTTTTCAGTTTTATTTACACCTGGTCCCTGGTGTTGTACGTGCTGCCTCTATAGCTCCAGGGAAGGTTCTTTACCACGTTACCTCTGTCCCGGTCTCTTCCATATCTAACAACGTTTCTATGATCCTGCACCTAAGTTAGTCTCCTTCCTGCCCTTTGATCTTCCACCAATTTATCTTCTTAGGTCTTTCCCTCTGCTTTGGTCTCTTCTCATCACTTCTATGGTCATTTTCAGTAGCCTATGTTGTAGAGCGACAGATTCATCAGGTATGACTCCACAGTCCTTCACTCCCTTCAATCTTTCTCTACGAATCAAAATATAATCAATCACCTTCTGGACATTACCACTTTTATACGTATACATATGTGACTCACTCTTAGTGAAGAAGGTATTCACAACATCAAGATCATTTCTTCTAGCAAATTCCAGTATGGTTTCGTCATTTCTCACACCACATATCTTGCCGCCGTGCCATCTCGCGAAACATTCTGGTCGTTCACCTCCAATATGTCCATTCAGGTCTCCAGCTATTACTAGTTCTTTTGTATTGGGGATGTCCCTGGTCACTCTGTCTAGTTGATTCCAGAACCTGTGTTTCTTCTCCTCTTCACATCCTTGATGAGGGGCGTAGGCTGACACAACATTCAATATCTTTTCCGATTTTAACAAAACTAATCATCATCTGTCATCATTCTGTCAGAGATTCTCTTTGTTGCTATCACCTTGTTCTGCCATCTGTTTTCAGGCATATACCCACACCATGTTTTGGCTTTCCTCTACCACTATAATACAGTTTGTAACCTTCTCCCATAACTCTCGTCCAGCGTGTTTCTTGGAAAAACAGTATGTCCACCTTCCTTCTCCTCATCAGGTCTACTACCCCTCTGCTTTTTCCTGTTAGAGTTCCGATGTTTAGGGTAGCAATGCTAATATTCACTGGCCTCGCTCGTCCTCTTTTCACAGCGTCAAGGCCATGGAACCTCTGCGCATCGCTTGTGGGGTATGCCCTAGCATAGTCTCTTTGTCTCTGTCTGATTGTCATTGAAATGATTTGTTGTGGCATATTCTATTAAGGATCAGATGCTCTTCCTTACGTCCACCTTCTGTGTTTATCCAGACTTAGGACCGGTTGGCAACTCCGCTGGCTTGCCAAGCTTCCAGGCTACATTGTTTTTACTAGCAGCTATAACAAGTAAACAAAATTTTGACTAAGATGGATTTTCTTGAGAATCTTGACTCCATGAAAGCTGTGCGTAAAATGATCAACAGGTAATGGTAAGGAAATTTTTCTATTGTTTTTTTTTATAATTTTGTTTTTTTAATTACAAAATTACTATTCATTTAACTACTTTTAACAAGAAAAATATTGCGGAAAATCTTACTTGTACTTTGTAACTGAGTAAAACATTTTAAAATGTCATTGTAACGTTTAAGTATTCTGTTTATTTTTTCATTCGTTCAATTTGAAATCCAAAATTTACGAAGAGTTTACCTGGAGGCAAACATTAATTCTTGGAGCTAAAAAACAATAGTTCTTGGAAGCACGTAACAGTGGAGAAAATCAATATACCAATATATTTCCTTTACAATAACAATTAGGATTGAAGATAATACGATATTACGAGAGAAATAAATGACTCAAGAACAGGAGACTAAATGTTGGTCGCTGGTGTTGGTACTTGTCAATTTGGTTTGTTATTAATTGAAACCGCAACAGACAAAATACTTGAAATATTTAATTACCTATAAACCTAATTCCACTTCGTGAAAAAAACATTAGGCAGATGTTTATCAAGAAAACGACATCTTCTATCCATCCTGTCATATATAGGGGTTGTGTGGCGAAAAAAGCGAAAAAACGTAGTAATGATAATTGGATAGCATATCTGGGCTGGTGGAAGGCTTTACGTCTAAAACTTCTAAACAATTAGCCTTTTGACATCAAAGCAAAAAAAAAGGGTAGTAAAAAGAATTTTTGTACAGCTCCATATTTGCGCCATATCAGGGCTATAGAGGCCAAGAAATCCGTGTGAATACTTTGGAATATTTGTCGACTATTCCACAAATAAATTTGTATCAATTATTTTCATTTACGTATTGTTCTGATGTTGGGATTTTAATCCAAGACAGATGGTCAATTTTAGTTGCTGGGAAGATTCTCCACTCAAAAAATAGACATTATTTTAGGTATGGCAAAGACAACATTCTCCAAAATGAAGAAAGTACTAACATCAAGAACGATATTTCTGATGCCCCACAGATACAACAAAACAATTAATTCAGTGTTAAGTATTGTCTACATAGGAATATGGGGCAGAAACAATGTCAATATCAAAGTGCATGTATAGAAGCCTAAAACCCTTTGGTTATGGTGCTACCGGAGAAAGCTGAGAATTTTATGGACAAGCAAAGTTGCTAACAACGACATTTCCTGTAGAATATTGTTCTTCTTCTTTTTCTTCTTCTTCTTTTCTTCTTCTTCTTCTCCTTCTTCTTCTTCTCCTGGAATACGACATCGTCCCTCCGGTAGAAAATGCAATTTAGAGCTGCTTCGTTGGGTTCTGTTAGGTCGATAAGCATGCAGTTTGGCGCCGTGGTGTAAGTGAGCAGATAGGCCATTGTTTGTATGGCTGCACATGGGCATCGATCTGTTTTTGAGAGCCCACATTGTTCACTTGAAGCCATACATCTACCATGGTCAACCCTGAGCTGATTGAGTGACGTTCAGTCCGACACGGCTCACCCGTACCCGCTACCATTTTTTTCATTTGGCCCTACACCTTGGTCAATCCATGCGTGCCAACGCTCGCCATGTTGGTTCCACTGATCCAGCTAAATGTTCTCACAGACATCGATCTTATTGCTCCACAGAGGTGTTGTTCTTTCAAGGAAGATGTTACGAGATCTTAAGTGCTTTCTTGGAGCTTGGTGCTGATGAACCAGTTTAGTCTTTTTACTTTGACTGATGGTTTATCAGGGGGTGAAATTTCAAAGCATACAGACATGGCATTGGCGTGGATTTTATGCTTCCGGTCACGAGACGACAGTTTTCTTTTAGTATCGTGTCTAATTTTGTAGCGTGAGCAGACCTGCTCCATGATGGACAGGCATATCCTGCGATGGAAAACCATAGAGGAAGTGCAGTTGAAGGTAGTCTTTCAGGGTCTGCACCTCACTTACTGTTGGCGAGTCTCATTAACAGGTTGTTTCTAGTGCTGACCTTTGATTTAAGATTGGAAATATGGTTTTTAATTGAGAGTGTTCGGTCTTAGGTGACCCTCAAGTATATTGGGTTGTGATGGTATTCAAGTAGCTCTCCATTCGAATGAACTTCAAGTTTTCGCTTTGCCTTAGCGTTCTTGAAATTGAAGCAACAGATCTGTATCTAAGAGGAGTTTGGCTTAAGGTGGTTGTCATGGTAGTATTCTGACATACTTTAGAGAGCAACTTCGAAGCTGTGCTTGATTTGGGGAAAGAGTGCCTACTGTGTGATTAGGCAGAGATTGTCATCATAAATGAAGAGCTCACAGCCAAGAGACTTTGGCTGATCGTTGGTGTAAACATTGAAAAGAGAGGGTGAAAGAACGCTTCCTTGGGGCAAACCATTTTTTTGGTCGAACCAACCACCTTTCCTGTCCTGTAGGGACACAGAATCTGCGTTTAGTCAGGAGGCTTTGGATTATTCGACATAGCCTGAGGTCATGTTTTAGAGCTTGGATATCATTACCCAATGCTGGACTGTATCATACTTAGCCGTTTGGTCGACAAAAGCTGCACCTGTGATCAGCTTACGTTGGTAGCCATCCTGGATGTGTTGGGTCAGTCTCAGGAAGTGTTCAGTCTAGGACCTTCCTAGACAGAGACCTGCTTGGTCTCTCGTTGGGTGTTTCTCAATGATACCATTGATTCTCTTGAGAATATGCCGTTCAAACAGCTTGTACGATATACAGAGCAATGATATTGCTCTGCAGCTCTTGGGGGTTGATGGATCTTTCCCTGGTTTAGGAAGGGCAATCACTTTGGTCTTCCTCTACATCGTGGAGATATTTAGTGTTCTTATGCAGTTGTTCATTATTTCTAAGAGCCATGATAAGCCTACATTATCTACCTTTAATGACATCTCAGTGACAACATCATCTGGTACTGCTGCTTTGGCCTTCTTTAGGTCTTTAAGGGCACTCACAAGCTCTTCCATATCCAATGGTCGAGTAGTGAGGGATAGGTTTTGGTAATTTTTAGGCAAAAATGTGGATCGGTGCAGACCGGTTTGACTACATCTGTTCCATTAAACACGATTTTTTTTCCAATTTGGTTTGGCGTCACATCTGTCACTGTTGGTGGTGTTATATTATTGCCATTCAAGCGTTTGATTGTAGCACATGCTTTTTACTTTTTACTTTTGTTGGTCATGTTGATGCTTTCGATGAGCTCTTGCCAGTTCTGCCTCCTTTCTTCCGAAATTGATTTCAGGAGGATTTGCCCAAGCTCTATGGTTCTTTCTGAGAAAGGGTCTTCCTCACACATCTTCTCGTATTCAACGACAAGTTTCGATCCATTTTTGTTCAGACCAGCAAAGTGTCCATTTCTGCACACTCTTGGGATATGCTCTCGGGCAGCTTATTTGTCTGAGTGCACGAAAACCTGGTAGTCACCCAGCGTAGTTTCCACTTTGCTTAGATGTTCATCAAATGTTTTTTGCATTGTCACTCCAGTTAGCCTCCTTCAGATTAAAACATTGGCGAGGAGGATCCTGTGAGGGTTTTAACACCGCATTTGATAGTAATAGCGATCAGAAGATGTTGAGATCGCGGGACAGGGCTTAGAACATGCTTCTTACATAAATGTGAGATGGCATTGTCCACAAAGCAAAAGTCAGGATTGAAGCTTCTTTTCCAGCGAGCTCTGTTTAAGGATTTTGGGAGTTTCTCGTCATGAATAAGGGACATGTTTGCTATATTAATCCACTGTTCCACTAGTCTACCATTCGCCACGGTCTTGTTGTATCCCCAAAATGTAATATGGGAGTTGAAACCTCCCATCACTCCCCAGTGTGATCTCCTGTATGTTTCAGGGATGTTATAGCTGTAGAATGCAATGTTTGGTGGTTTGTAAATAGAAGTGATCACCATATCTTTAAAACATACGGATATGTACTCGATTTTCTCAGGAGCAGGAGTGGTGTGGATCTTTTCTATCTTCAAATCTGGTCAGCAGAAGAGAGCAGAGCCATATTTCTAGTGGTAAATTTCAGCTATTGATTTTAAGCCTTGGATGGTTGGTCGCCTGCTTGTCTGCTTGAGATGGGTCTCCTGGAGGCAAATTATGTCATATTTCTTGGCGGCCAGGGAGAGTGTCTTTGCCTTCTCTTCTGAATATCCATTAATTTTGAAGGACATGACAGTCAGAGCCGGTCCTGATAAAGTCCCATGTGTTTGACCCTGGTGAACAGTCATCATCAGTTAAGTAAGTGAGGTTGACTTTTAGTCACAGGTGGCTGCAAGGACTGCCCTGCTGAGTTTCTTTCAGCAATTTCCAGGATCTGTCCCATGGAGACTCTCTGCATACTTCCTGTAGAACTAACAATAACAAAGAACTATCTAAGGACATTCAGGTAAGGACATTGAAATGTTTTTTACACCTTTTAAGACATAATCATACAACGTTGGTGGAAGGAAAAATGAATGGCAAAAGAGGAAGAGAAAGGGCCAGGACAACCTGGTTTAACAACATTAGCCAGTAGACAGGTCTGAAATGTACAGAGGCAACGAACATGATGTATCATCGTGATGAATAGAGAAACATTGCATTCAACCCTCGGTCCCAGGATAGAACAAATGAATGAATGAGTTACAATAAAATCTGTGAAAAGGCTGTTGTTGTTCTCTCCGCCCAATAGCAAATCAATTTGGAAGTGGTATTTTGATGATGTTTATATAACTGATCCCACTGGGAGAATAACGACAGCATTTCCTAAAAGGTACTGTCAATAGGATATGAGGTATTGAATAAATTTTTTTTTAAATTTGAGATAACAATTTGGACCAATAAAGACCTCAAATCGGCCACTAGTTCCGTTAGAGCTACTGGGGAGTTTAATATTGTTTGTGTAAATCCTTTTGAATATCTAAGTATTTAAATGCCTCCTCTTAAAAGGCTCCCAGTGATAATTGACTTTCTCGAGAAGGAAAAGTGCTTTGTACTACTGCTGCGCTGAAGGTTCGTTATGAATGCCTTGTTAAGATGCCTTTCGAATATCACATAGGTTAATGGGCACGTTAAAACATTTTCATGCTACACTTGTCTGAATTTTACTCTTGAGGATTATTACCTCTGGTCCAAGTTATGAAATATGAGATACTGGTCTTGTACTTGTATTTTACAGTGTAAAGATAGCTCAGAAAAACAAATGACTTGATCCAATTTTGAAGAGTTTGTCAAGACAGTTACAGTTTATTCAGCTATTATAAATGTTTTAGTCTGTTAAAGTTTAATTTTCTCTTCTTTTCTTGTTTCATCAAATGAATAAAAATAGATTATTTCGAACTGAAAAATATTGATATTCAACAGAAACAATAATTACAATAAAATTTTATTATATTTTGTATATTTAATTCCAAGTATATTCTTCAGTCATTTTTAACGCTGGGCACAACCTGGTTCAAAATAACATCACAATTGTCAAATATTTGACAATAACGAAAGCTATGACGGATAAATTATGGCTTGTAATGTGTTAAACGTACAGGTTTTCGGTCCCAAAAATAAAAAACTCCTATTCCAACAGTGATAAAATCGAACATTTTTAATAAGGTGTAAAAGCAGCCATAAAGATAAAGAAATCAAAAACGTTCAAACCTCATTCCACAGGTCGTCATCCAAGCATAAGCGCCTGCGTTGCCTCAAATACAGAAATCAACAAATGATTTGATTTTATCAACGGAGGTTTTGAAATTTCACCATGTACTTATACATTTCAGTGTCTTGGATCCAGCTTGTCACACGTGCCCTAAACATCCAGTTGTAAATGCTGTCAATTCCTTGTCAGGTCTCAACGTGCTGATGTTGTTTTTTCAAGTGAAGAAATTTATAGGGCATGGCTTTGAAAGTGCCATCAAAACCAATGGAGATTGTCTCGCTGTAAATATATTCCAGCTTTAAATATAATGTATCCTCTAGATACATGTCTTGCACCTTCCGCTTGGAAATACAAAGAAAAATGTTCTGACGATCTTTTTCTATTCCTTATAACTTCATCAATAAAATCTTCCATATCATTACGTGTTAGTTGATGAAATATTTCCTACCTGTGATTATAAATCAGATTGTAGTATCTATTTTTATAAAAACATATGTTCGTTGTTGTCGCTATGATACGTGCCAGATCTTCTGTACTAACCCTATATTTCGCAAAACACCTTAAAATGGGTTATTTTTTCATCAATGGTACGTTTTGCATTTTGAATTTAAACTGGCATCAAAGATATAGGAAAGTGCATTCCTGAAGCAGTTGAAGTACACTCTTCGTCCTTACAGCCTTCCCTTTAAGCTACTGAATGAAACATTGCCGGTATAACTATATTCTCACTTGTCTCACAGACACGTTTTTGATGTTCTAGCTTCCTGAAAACAGACTGAAGATGACTCTCGTTATGCCAAACTGAATTTGAGTTTTAACTTTCAAAACTTTCTTGAGGCTAGTATTTTAGAGTAACAAATATACATATATATGTAACAAATATACATCTGCAAAATACATCAATCACAGTCCTATCTTCTTTTACTGTCCCTATCATAAGCTTGAATTTTCAAACCTTTTTATTCCGCTTATATTTTAATGAAGCAAAACCACTATCAAGACACTTAAAATTTCTCATGGATGTCAAGCTTTTCGAAATCATAGCGCGCTCCCAATATTGGGATAAGCTTTCACTAAAAAAGATGCGATGTGAGAAAGCATTCAGGTCATACAACGTCACTTTAACAGGATGTTGAGAAGAGCTAATTAAATAACCAAAAAGATAACAAAAAGATTTTTTTCTGACCTTTGATAGTTAACACTGTAACAGTGAACATTATTAAATATCTGTCAAACATCCTATTATACTTTGGAGTTGTTTCATTTAGCCATATTGTTCAAGTGAAATCATTCATGGGATACTTCACATCAACCTTCAAACCAAGCTTCTGTTTTATTTTATCCAGATGATTTTGGCTATATCACTGGTGACAGGTTGTGCTAGAATGAATAAGTTTTTGTCTGTATCACTGGTGACAGGTTGTACTAAAATGAATACGTTTTTAGCTATATCACTGGTGACAGGTTATGCTAGAATGAATAAGTTTTTAGCTATATCACTGGTGACAGGTTGTGCTAGAATGAATACGTTTTTGGCTGTATTACTGGTGACAGGTTTACTAGAATGAATAAGTTTTTAGCTATATCACTGGTGACAGGTTGTGCTAGAATGAATACGTTTTTGGCTGTATCACTGGTGACAGGTTTACTAGAATGAATAAGTTTTTGCTATATCACTGGTGACAGTTTGTGCTAGAATGAATACACTTTTGGCTGTATCACTGGTGACAGGTTTACTAGAATGAATAAGTTTTTGCTATATCACTGGTGACAGGTTGTGCTAGAATGAATAAGTTTTTGTCTATATCACTGGTAACAGGTTGTGCTAGAATGAATACATTTTTGGCCTTTTTCACTAATTTACTGAAAATGTCGACTAGTTAGAAAGCAAACAAAGGCAGTATTGTCATTGATTCTTTCTGAGATAGAGTATGGCTCTTGCACATACTGACTGACTGACTTCAGGTGCCATGCTCCTGCAGAACGTCGGCAGTCACGCACCTCCACAGAACTCGATCCTTTGCCATCCGTATCAGATCCAGCTCCCCTTTCCCCATCCACGTTGATATGCTTCTCATGAATGTCAACCTTTTTCGGCCTCTGCCCCTGTTACCACATATTCGACCCGTCAGGGCCAGCTCTTCTATCTCTCCTTTGCGTAAAGCTTGTCCCAAGAAAGAGATCTGTCTTTTCCTGATGTTATTCAGAACCATCCTTGTGCAGCCCGCTCTTCTAAGTACTTCCTCGTTGATAATGTGATCGGTCCATGATATTCCTAGCATTCTTCTAAAGAACTACATCTCTGCCGCGTCTATTCGCTTCTTGGTTATTGGACCTACTGCCAGGGTCTCGCAACCGTATGTTAGCACTTGGAAGATGTAACACCGCAAAACTCTCATTTTTTGTGTCCATCAAGACTTTTCTACATTTGAGAATAGTAGGCACGTTCAAAAGCACGTTTTGCCAATGCGATTCTTCTATGAATTTCGATATTGCTTCTGCCATCTGAACTAAGAATGCTTCCGAGGCAGTGGAATTCATTCACTTGCTTTATTTTCTCGCCATCCACCAGCAGGTCGCACCGCACTTGCGTGTTTTTCTTGCTGACAGTCATGCAGAAGGTCTTGCGCCGATTCATGATGAGTCCTTTCCTGACGCTTTCCTCGCATACAAGATTTAGAATTTATTGGAGTTGTTCCTCAGAATCTGCGATCAGTGTAGTGTCATCGGCATACCTGATATTGCTAACTTTTTGCCTTCCAACACTAAAACCCAAATCTCCATCTATGTTCCTCATGATGTATTCTCTGTATAAATTAAAAAGGTCCGGGGATAGAACACATCCTTGACGAAGCCCTCTTCTAATGCTTGAGTATTGGTCGACTTCATTTTGTACTTTTACTCCAGCTGTTTGTTCCCAATAAAGGTTTCTCGGCACTCTCAGCTCTTTCCCATCCATTTCCACGCCTTGAAGCATATCTAAAAGAGTGTCGTGTTTCACCTTATCAAAAGCTTTGCTACAGTCGATGAAACAAAGATAAAGATCTTGTTGCATTTCTATAGCTCTTTCTGATAGCATGCGCAGGATGAAAATTGCGTTGCGTGTCCCTGCATCTTTGGCAAAACCGAATTGGCGGTTAGAAATTTCCGGCCTCGTTGCTTTTTGCACCCTTGCCATAATGATGTGCATGAGAATCTTCGTCATGTGGCTCATTAAGCTGGTAGTTCTATAAAGTTTGCATTCCGTTGCTTCTGTCCTCTTCGGTAGTGCTATAAAAATTGACTTAGCCATATCAGGTAGAATCTCTCCGCTGTCGTAAATATCATTGAGCAACTCTGTTGTTTTCATGATACCGAGGTCATCAAGTGCCTCAATCATCTCTATACAAATGTTATCTGGCCCAATAGCTTTGTTTCTCTTCATTTTCTACATTGCAGCTCTAACTTCCTTTTCTAGGATTCTTGGTCCTTCAATAGGCTTCCTGATGACAGGCTTTTCTCCCCGCTGGTCATAGAATAGTTCGTCGACATACTCAGCCCATCTCGCAACAATTTCTTTTCGTTCCATCAGCATCGACCCGTCTCTTGTCCTAATGCAGCCAGTGGCGGAGCATGGACCCTTACCAACGAGGGTGTTGATCTTTTTGTAAATGTTTGAGGGATTGGATGCCTTCTCTCTCTCTCTCGATTTCGGCTCATTTGTCATTGATCCATGCTTCCTTAGCTTCTCTATAACTTTGCTTAATCTCTCGATCCAATTCCCTATATTGATCTGAGTTGCGAATGAGCTTTTGTCTCTCTTTCATCATCGTGAGTATTTCTGGTTTCATCCAGGCCTTCTTTCGTTCTCTCTTCTGAGGTGGCAAAATGGCTTTGCATGTATTCACAAGAGCATCCTTCATCTTTTCCCATTTACTGGTGTTATCATTCTCAAGGGCGTCGAAGCGATTCTGTGCCTCCACAGCGTACCGGGCTTTCACCTCATCGCTCTCCTTTAGCAGGTTCCACTGCAGCTTTATAGTTGGTACGGTGCGTTTCAATTTTCGAAGTCAAACCTTGACGACGCACACTACTGGGTTGTGATTGCTACCACAGTCTACGCCTGGATATGCCTTGGCATAAAGCACTGCGTTTCGAAAGCGACTGTTGATTGTAATGTAATATATTTGATTGCGGGTTCTCTCTGCTGGGTCTTTCCATGTCCATAAACAACGCTTATGATTTTGAAACCATGTGTTCATGATAACCTGGTTGTTGGCTTCGCACCATCTCGCCCACTATTCCCCTCGTTCATTGGTCTCTCCTAGTCCATGTGGTCCCACCTCGTGTCCAAAGGCAACATTTCCCACCTTTGCATTCAGATCTTCCATGACTATGATGATGTCTTGCGATTTGCAGTGCCTTTTCACCTCGTCTAGCTGTTCATAGAATTGTTCTATTTCTGCTTCACTACTTGCTCTTGTTGGAGCGTAAACACGAATCAGGCTGATGTCAAACGGTCTACCTTTCAACTTCACAAGCAAAACTCTTTCTGATAGTGTCCAGTGACCTAGCAGACTTTTGCTCAATTCCTTGTCAAGGATTACTCCAACTCCTTTTTCGTGGGCGGAGCCGCCAGAATATATCATTTTATACCTATCGAGATCTAACTTTCTGAAGCCAGGCCACCTGGTCTCATACAAACCAAGTACATTTATTTTCAACCTTTCCATTTTTTGCTTGCCATTTGCAAGTTTTCCGGCTTGGTAGAGTGTACGGACGTTCCAAGTTCCTATTTTTATGGTGTTTCTGATCTGGACAGTAACTGGCTGACGATCGGGTACCACCTGTTGCACATGGTCTTCCCTACCGAGCGAGGGATCGATTGAGTCAATCCCATTGACGCTGTTGGCGTTGCACATTGTTTTGTGCATTTGCATGATTTTGCTTGGCAGGTTCCAGTGGTGGTTTACCATTGCCTTCCACTGGTGGATGGCCACTAATCAAGTGTCTCATTAGTGCCCTCAGCACACCACGATACGCGTGCAGGTTATGCCTTCGTGCTGTTGGTCCATGAAGGACTCATCCGCCTACTCTGCCACTCCCTGTCTTCGTGCGCTTAAGCGAGACTTGCACATAATACTAGCAACAGTTGCTAGATACCCTCATGTCGTTTAGCCCACAATCTGAAGCGGTTTACCGGGGTGTGGCCGCTGCCGCGAACAAGCAGCTACGTGAAGCCAGACATGAGAGTTGGGTATCTTTAGGAGACCAGTAGGTCCATCCACCCGAAGGTCAGCTGAAGGTTGGCACTGCGTAGTGCTCCGTCCGACACCCCATACACTCCCTTGCACACACAGAACTTTGAAATATTTCAGAATTTTAATAGTAAATTTACGGTATGAAGCTTGGGACTAGGCAACCGTGGTATTTCCTGTAATCTGGTCAGCGTTTTACTTCTGATAATGGACTTTTAGATTTACACACCAGACACGCTGTGAGCAGGTCTATCAAGTTACAAGGTTTGTCCATATTTCAATAAGGTAAATTGTGCTTTGGTCCTTGTACAGTTGTATAAACCAGTCTATACAGGAAAAAGCAAAATTGATCACCAAATTTTGAAATGGTCCCTAAAACTTGCAAAGTACAAAGGTCCGTCGCTTTCGAGGTAGCACGCGGCAGACAACGGGAACCTTGACCCCCCCCACTGTCCCCTGTATCTCTTGGTACATTGCTTTAACAAACTAGGTCACTTCCGTATGACTCCCTGGCTGGAAGTGGCGACAGTGTTTTGGAAAGTTTAAGTACAAATTTTGTTGAAATGGAGAATGAACAAAAGAACTTTCTGCCACCTGCTAGAAGGTCAAGAATTGGAGGTACTAAAGAAAGAATAGGGAGCCCTGGATTTGAAAAGGCTTCGTACTTTGAGTTTATATAAACATCCTCATCTAGTCCGGAGTATTTCTACTACTGAATTTTAACAGAAATCGTTCATTTTGTATCACTAGCCGAGTATTTCAATAGATTATAGCACTGGTAAATTTGTCTTGAGCCAGTATGCAACATTTCTCTGTATCTCTTCTCTGTCTCTGTCTGTCTGTCTCTCTCTCTTTCTCTCTCTCTCTCTCTCTCTCTCTCTCTCTCTCTCTCTGTCTCCCCGGCTGTATAGGTGTATCATATCCAACACCTTCACTGACAACATTTAATGTTTATCAAATCTCAATTGATTTAAAGCTGCCTAAGGACCGCCCTGCTGCTGATTTGAAATTTTAGGTTTACCTCCTTAGTGTCTTAAACATACTCATTTGAGAAGGGATTCAATAACGTATAAAATAGCCCCTGAAACGGAAAATTAGCTTTAAAGAGTTGTGAGCTTAAAGAAAACCAAAAGGATCAAGTCTCTTTGTCTTTCGCTATGAATATTTGTTACGAGTCATGTCAAGCTATGATCAATTGATGGTGTTACGGGACTGGTTGTCAGATAATGTACAGGAAACGAATTCATTCGAGAGGTACAGACGTAAATGCAACAATCTAAGTTTTAGTTTATGTAAAATGGTTTTTATTCAGACTTCAAATTACATTTTAAAAACATTGCCAGGCAATTTCTGAAGTGAAGAGGAGGGTCAATATGTTTTACCCGAAGTAACCTAGGTCTTTCCTTTCTGGAAGGTGGGGCACAGAAAGCAATCCAGACCTGATCTCGAAAAGATCGACAATAAGACAGGAATTCAACAGGAAAGCCTTGAAAAACGTCCCTGAGTTGCAACAGAGACCATCTTTGATAACAATTGAAGATCACATCAAGACATACTTTCAAAGCCGCCTAAAGTCCCGATGTTATTTTAGGAAAGCTGACTGGCCCAATTCACTGAAATAATCGCATAGTTGCTAGGAAACTGGAAGAACACGCTGCGGCCAACATCAGCTAAATTTACATCGTATTCACCAAGGGATTAATTGATGGAGCTAAAAAGACCATATCATGTAGACATTAGAGGAAATGCTCTTCGTTCTGGGACAGTAAATGTACCAGTCTTCTTCATGTCATCGAACAGAGTAATGACAGATTTTCTGTCATTGGTCTATTCTCGCTATCACCCATGGAGCTGAAAACACATTTTGACGTGCTAAAAAGAGAACAGTGGGAAGAGACCATCAAAGAAACAGAATTTACTCTCCCAGACAGAAAAGCTCGGAAAAAGCAAATCAAAGAAACCCATGTCCAGATAGCGTCAATGCTATTGCTTCAAAACTAGGTAACAACAGCAAATAGACCCAAGCAGACAGAGCAGCACGGAAGATTGCCCAGGAGAAACTACGCTCAAAAGAACTCTCTTTGTCAACCTTGGACTGACCCAACCCTATAAGGATGAAGAGGTATGGTCTGGAATAACAAAATTAAGGCTGAAAAAATTTTGTGGTTCGGATAACATCTATCCCACATTCTTGAAACACATGAGTTCAGAGTGCCTCGACTGGCTGAGAAAGTTTGTCGATACCTGCATTCGAATAGAAAAATCCCAAAGACGTGGAAGAAAGCTCACGTAATAGCTATTCCCAAACCAAGAAAGGACTTAAAGAGGGAACCAGCTTCAGGCCTATATCGATCCTCTCGGTAACATACAAACTTCTGAAAAGACTCATCCTTAACCGAATCAGTCTATTGTGGGCGCCCCTCTACTCAAGACCCAAACTGGCTTCAGAGCAAATAAGTGTGCAGGAGACCAGGTGACAAAGATGACTCAGCAAACAGAAGATAGCTTCAAACATAGAAAAAAACCTGGTGTTGTCTTGGTCGACTTGACCGCTGCCTATGACTCCGTCTGGCTACGCGGACTAGAAAGCAAGCTGATAAAATAAATTTTCATACAGAGAGTTAGTTGATTTCATTTGTACTCAGGTGAGAAATAGGTCACTTGTGCTGACTAACCTATTGAAATCGAGCACACAATATCAGAGGATATTACTAAAATTTCGCAATACTTCCATCAATGACGATTACGTTTAAGCTAAGCAAAAACTATAGCCTCCATTTACCAACTCAACAACAATATGGCTAACAGTGAACTTGTGATACAAATCGATGACAGCCACACCCTCACATACACCTTCACCTCTAACCGCCTCAAGTCGCGGAGACCTTTTAGGACCATGACCCGAGACCTACTGCAAGAGCTGGGTGACTCTTTAAGTGAAGAATGATTAGAGGAATAAAGGAGAACTACCCATGGGAAGTGCTCCAGGCTAGAAAGATTCCTTCCAGAAGCAACATACCTCCCGATCGGGGAAGACCTTCCACTCATCATGCTTTGCAGGATCAACCGTTTCCATAATGAAGCTGGGAGATTTAGGGAGATCCTACACAAGATAAGACAAACAGATTCACCCCACTGCCGTCGATGTCACAATGAGACAGAAACAGCTGACTACCCCTGCGATGTGCCGATTTCATGAGTAGCGACCCCATTGTCCTGGAAGAAGAATTCCATAACATGTTGATGGAAACGGATGTGTAACGCATACAAACGAAGACCGTTATCTTCTTGAAAGGGTCTACATCATGCTTAAGCACAACAGGTAGCAACGAGAGGCTAAAATATTTAATGTTATTGCTTGTTCAAAGGGAGAAGACGGACAGAATGGACATGGGTCGAGTAGCAACTTTCTTTGTAGAAGAAACAAAGAATTGCTCACAGAGCTTCGGTAAATTTACCGAAAACAAAACCATGCCAAAATTTAGGACAACATCTGTACAAGTAAGATAAATTGGATCCAACTTCATTTTTATCATCATCATGCGCCGTCTCCATTGTCAAAGACGATAGAAGCGCATGAATCTACCTCTCTCTCTCTCTCTCTCTCTCTCTCTCTCTGTCTCTCCGTCTGTCTCCCTCTCTCCATATCTATATATATATATATATATATATATATATATATACATATGATAATAATGTAGCCATATACACAGCTGTAGTCATTAAACATCATTTGTGTTACGTTGGTCTTCCGTAATATAGGTTGTCTTCAAGATAAATTGATAATTTGAGATGGTTTCCTTGACCCCTTGGCCGATGAAAAAGATTTTTGGATGCACCGAAGCAGATAAAACAATTTTAATGCTTTCTTAACACACCTAATATATGTACTTTCTACTGACAAGATAATATGTTTTTCATACTCGATGTGGTCCGTAATATAACTCGTATCCATTGTTTCCATTCTAGACAAAACAAATTTTTACATGTTGATAGATTTCCTAAAACACACTTGACTATCCTCAAATAATTGTACATAACAAGTGCAGCAATCACATTTGGCTCATAATATTTGGTTATAGCAATGATAACAACTTGAAAACTAAGATCTAAACAACCTCTCAAGGTCACGAAAAATAGACGTTAAAGAAAATCAATAAGTTTCCATCAAAGGCAAGGTCAGAGGTGAAGGTGCCATCTGGTAATTGGAACACTTTGTTATGTAACTATTACATAAAGAATGCGTAGCCTTATTCCGGTAATTATGTTAAGCAAAGTAAAAACGGAGAGAGAATAATTTGTAAACAAAGACTGTATTTACAGAAACATTTTGACTTTCAAAATCCAAGTAATAATATTATTGTATAATATAAAATATAAGGATAATATTGTCATTTGGTAAATAATAGATTATGTCTTGTTTTCTATCAATCACTCTTAAAAACTTACGGTTTACGTACCTGGTATTATAATGGCACTTACATCTGTGAAAAACCATTAATTTTGTGCCATGCCAGGTTTTTTTTTTGCTGTAGACAAAGGAACTTTTCGTGACATCTGTATTTTAACAGACAAGCAATGTCAAAATTGGAAAGAGGGCAGTTAAGTTGGAAATCAAATTTTTATTCGCCTTTTCGGTGCACATCTTCACCAAAAATGTCTGAATATTCAATTTCTTGTCATTTTGGTAAAACTTTGCATTTCATAGAAAATTGTCACAATAACACTGAACTTCTGCTAACTTAACCAGTTTCGATGAAATTATATAGCACTGGGAGAGGCTCTTTACAAATATATCATTGATTATTATTGTCTTGCAGTCAAAATGCATCTTTTTAGGCTTTCTTTGGCCTGGAGATATAATGCTTTATTTCTATCACTTTGGATTATACGTATCCTTAAACTTCCTCTCTTTCTTTCCTCAATCCTTATGTGGCAATTTTTGTTCGTTGCCTTCATTCTTTCTTTTTGCATCATTCCCCTTTTGCAACTTCAAATCAACGAGGAGGTTTTCTATTTTAATTTTTTTTCCTGGTGCATGTTTTCACCAATAATTCTCAAATCCGTTAAAAATTACCAACATTAAACTTTAATCACCAAAAATTATGGTAATGATGGTACACTCAAGAGAATAAAGTATTCATTTATATTTTATAAATGAATAAATGAATAAAAGTATACTCAAGGGTATACATAAAGTTACAAGTGTACTATAATTACCTTGCATCTTTATAATACACGAAATTTTGTAGTAATCGGTTGCAGTTTGAAGATTGTTAAGAAAACATGAAACGAGTAGTAACTGCTAAATTTGTCTAGTGTATACTATACTGGATTTATATATGTGTGTATATAGGAGCAGATTTCAACGGACATGTTGGAGAAGGTAATGTGGGAAATGAAAGGAACATAGGCAAGCATGGACTAGGAACAAGAAATGAGCAAGGAGAAAGAATAGTGTGCTTTGCAGAAAGCTTCGACCTAGCTATCATCAACACATTCTTCATGAAGGCAGGGGAACAGAAAGTGACTTACAAAAGCGGTCCACATAGTACCCAAATCGACTATGTACTTTGCAGAAGAAGACTGCTGAAGGAAGTCACAGACTGCAAAGTATTAACAAGTGATTGTGTTACACCTCAGCATCGACCGGTGATATGCAAGGTCACATTGCAAACCCCATTACAACGGACTAAGAAAGCGGAGCCAAGAATCAAATGGTGGAAGCTTAAAGAACCAGAGATGGGAGAAAGGTTCAAGAATGAGATCAGAGAAAGACTTGGAGAGGTCTTGCCAGTAAACTGGAAGACAACGGCAGATGGAATTCGTACAGTGGCCAGTGAAGTGCTCAGTAAGACCACTGGTAGGCTAAAGAAGGAGAAAGACACTTGGTGGTGGAATGAAAAGGTGCAGGAAATTATAAGGAAAAAGAAGCAAGCCTTCAAGAGGTGGTATGCAGATGGAGAAGAAGAAGCTAGAGCAGTGTATAGAGAGGCAAAGAAAGAGGTCAAGCGAGTAGTGGCGAAAGCAAAAGCAGAGGCATTTGAGGAACTGTACAACAACATGGAGACATGCGAAGGAATGAAATCTGTCCACAGATTGGCTAAACAAATAAACAAGGACACGCAAGACATACAACACGTTAAGATGATGAAAGATGAAGATGGCGTTGTATTGATGTCAGAACCGGAAATTCTGGGGAGATGGAAGGAGTATTTTGAAGACCTAATGAATGTTGAGAACCCCAGATAAGGCCGAGAAAACAGTGGAGCAGTCCAGTCCATAAAAATATTCCAGTACTGTACTACAGTACTAAAAATACTGGAATATTTTTATTTGTACATTTCCTGACGAGTGAGTAAAATCACGAAACAGGCTTGTCGAAATGGATAGTGTAGTTTTTTTATTCTTTCCAACTTATTATATCTTTTATATATATATATGGCCGGCAACATGGCCAGAGAGTTATGTCTTAGAAGCTCTGTGCTGCACTGATGAGCCCACAATGAGCGAAACGGTACTGTCTGCAGATTGAGTATATATATGATTTTTATTCAAGCGAACTCTGGCATTGTTTACAAATACTCAAAAAATACATTAACCTCAAGCTGCTGTTTATACCTTAATAGTACTCTAATATCTGGAACAGAAGTAGAAATAATAGTAGTAACTTGGAGATTTAAAGACATCTAATAATAGTGGAGCATGGAATAGTCACGGATGTAGGAAGAAATCCTAAATTTGTAGGTAAAAAATATCATCTAAAATTTGAAAAAAATGCATTTGCTTTTTGACAGTATGACGTCATATGCCAATTATTATATGTCGTTTTTAGTCATACAATCACTCGGTAACTATCAGATTCACTTAATCGCTTTAAATAGCCTTAATGATCTCTTGCTAATTCTGGGGAGAGCTTCGTCATAATCTAAGACGTACTTGAACGTGGAAAGACATACCTCAAATAGAGTGATTATTAATTGTGATTTAAAAATTAAATTATAGCTATACAAAGTGTGTTTGATATAATTAAGCCTATTTTTTAAAAAAATTATTCTTCATAATCTAAGACGTACTTGAACGTCGAAAGACATACCTCAAATAGAGTGATTATTAATTGTGATTTAAAAATTAAATTATAGCTACACAAAGTGTGTATGATATAATTAAGCCTATTTTTTAAAAAAATTATTCTTCATAATCTAAGACGTACTTGAACGTGGAAAGACATACCTCAAATAGAGTGATTATCAATTGTGATTTAAAAATTAAATTATAGCTACACAAAGTGTGTATGATATAATTAAGCCTATTTTTTAAAAAAATTATTCTTCATAATCTAAGACGTACTTGAACGTGGAAAGACATACCTCAAATAGAGTGATTATCAATTGTGATTTAAAAATTAAATTATA
>RDPX01000386.1:313956-328930 GCA_003991215.1 Morbakka virulenta | reverse complement strand
ATATATATACATATATATATACATATATATATACATATATATACATATATATATGTGCACTTATTTCTGCATAATAAGTACCAAAATAATAAATACGTAAATACTCTATTGCATATGTAATTTTCTTCTCACGACATACTGTGGACACATTTGCTTTAAATGCATTCAATGCTTATGATGAACTCAGAAAAAGGAGCTGGATGTCCGGTGAGCACTTCGACATCTACTTTGCTGTTCTACGTGGATTGGCTCATCTAGCGGGCGTAGGTGATGAAATGCTAATTATATCTCCTTTCGTTTGTGGACTACCTGTAAATGTCTCAGCAACGTTGACAGATAATTCCCGCATTAAGAAGATGACGTTGCAGACGTTTTTAATTGAAGCACCTGCTAACACAATTCCTGTTGTCAGTGGGTCGTTGTCTTTCAAATTGTTAGGAACCATTTTACATAAGCTCTGCACTGCTTCCCTTGCAATTATCATGACATTCAATGGTAGCAATATACTAGCTAGCAACGCAATGTTGAAAAAAAACCATTCACTACAACCAAATCTCTGACCAAGCGATTAATCACTTTGTACATCTTTTGCCTATAGAATTAGGAGAAGTTAAAAATACACTTTTGTTCCCTACAAAAGATCTACAACAAAATAATTTTCTATCTTCAATTAGAGCATCATCTTTCTGCACAAGCAACATTGTATCTTTGGTTTGCGTCATTTCGTCATTTCGTTTGCATTTAATCTTTCAAGATTGTCTTGGAGCATCTTAAAATCAAATTCTTATGATTGCAGTTTGTTCAATAAATTACTTGCAGTTAATTGTGCTTTTACAGTGCGTTCAGTGTTTTTATTGTTTCTAATTTCCTTTGATTTTTCTATAATTGCCTCAAAATATTCCATGCAGCCTTAAAAGGGTTCTGCTCAACCAATCCTAAAAGCCTTCATCTGGCTTTTCGTAATTAGCTCTTTTTACAGGTTCGCTATCTTGCCTTGGAAAAAAATCGATTTAAACTTTTCGTTAGAAACTGATATAGCCTGTGAAGCTGTAAAAAATTCCTTTCTGAGTGTCTTTCTGAATGTCTTTCTGAGGATATGTAGGGACTTTTTCTATCGAGATATTATCTGAAATTGTCTTGAGCAACATATTATTGGCATTACGGAGGTAGCATTATAACACTGAAAGCGTCCAGCCGATAGAGGTAGCTGCAACTCTTCAGGTATATCAGTGGCTATTTTTCCAAATCTGTTTCTATTCTTGTCTAGTATTCAACGATTTTGACCAAACGCCACTTGATTTTGTATTTTTTATCAATGTATGATGAGTAAAGTATGATTCAAATAATTTATGTCCGATAGAGTAGGCTAGTACAGCATAAACCCCGGTTTTGTATCCTCAGTGAGCAGACCATGAAACTCGTTTTTTGATTTTACTTTAAGGTAAGGAAAATTTTAAGAGCGAGAGTGTTTTGAATAAAGCAAATGTTCAAGAGAGGGAATCCACTCCCTAAGAGTTTTACTAGCATGTTAAAATTCCAATTAAAATATCATCGTTACCTCAGATAGCAAGAACCTTCCTTACAACAAATTTGCACCAATCAAGCAACACCTTGGCAGTTTTTCTGTTGCTCTTCCAAGGCAAATTGTTGCTCCCTTGCACTAATAAGTGAAACATATGTATGTTGGGTCCTATCTATGAATGCATTTAAACTCTGAGTTGATAATTACTGAACCGAACATGTGAAGTGCTCAGTCAGTTCTTCCCTTCTTCCCCACCCTCCCCCCTGCTTTTTATTCAATTGAACCCTGCAGAACACCACGTTTTTTGCTGCACATGATGCACCTTCGAGTTTTTATGATTTGGTTTGGCCTATCAAAGGTGTACAAGAAAATTCTGCCAATTATCTCCTTGATTGGAATCTACAGTTATGATTTAGCTTCTTACCTTGCAATTTTCAGAAAAGCAATCAGCACAAACAAAACCACAATAAAGAGCACGTTTTTCTTTGAATTCCTGATGCTTGTTTTTATGAGGCTCTACGAAAACAAGAATAATGACATCATGATAATACGATTCACAGAGCATTTGAAATATTGAACACAAAACACGAGTGAAGAAGCTGGTAGAAAAAAAGTAATTTTTTTCCAAGAAGATAAATGAGTTGTAGATCGCTTGAAAAGTTTCAATAAAGGAACAGGAGAAAAACGTGCACTGGAACAATTATCGTATCAGAACCTTTAACATATAGAAAATAGATACAACATCAAGGTGATGTAAAAAGGTGAAGAGCAGCCAGAGAAGGTTCCGTGCTGTTCTCAATACGCCATTATGAACGATTGGCCAAGAGGCCCTAATATGAAATAGGAAATCAAACCAGAAGACTACACAAATACACCATGCCAAACATTTAAGTGTTATAGACATTAATGATGAGTTTAGTAGAAAAATACTAGCAGACTGAGAGGGCTAACCTACGTTCACTGCTGCAGAAGTGACAATCGCTATTTTTATTGAATTCAGGAAAGATTCTCAAGAAAGGAACGAATGAAAAGTTTGAAAGATTATTTTTCAATGAAAATAGGATCATTCATGGAAAGAGATAACAAAGTTTGCAGTCCTATGTCTATTGATATTAAAAAAGTCTTAGTAGAATCGAAAATGAGGAGTCACTAGAAACCTCAGCTAACAGTAAATTCAAACTTATACGTCACTAATGCATAGTCCCATATTGGTCAAAAAATATGATAATGAAAATGTGATAAGATCACATATCAGTCGTTTAAACTACTCACTACAGATTGGAAGCAAAGAAACACCATTATCAGATCGCTCTCGAGGACTTTTAAACAGAGAAACTGCAGGTAGAGATTTTCAACAAGTGGCACAACAAGATTCAAAAAGAGATTTTTCAAAGAATATTGAGCAGTTTCAAAAAAACTCGGAGGAAAATTTTCAGAGGAACAAAAGAGATGTTATTACGACCAAATGCAGTGGATACATCAAGAGAATAAACAACCGGAGTAATACAAAAAGGTGCTATGGAGAAGCCATTGATATAATTAAGACAGCAATGTAAAAAGATTGAAAGAGCCAAGTCAGCATAATTTGGAGATCAGTTGTTAGCAGATAATTAAGCCAGAGTTTCTTTTTGTTTTTATTTATTTTTTTAGAAATTAAAGACAGCAAAAGGAGGAGAAATAGAAGATTTATCTTCACTGAAAAAGTTTATGTAAATTCTCCCAAATTCTTTAGAGCCAATCAAGCATTGGTTGAAAATACGAGCTTTACTAATTTTAACATAAAATTCTATAGCTAATATTCTTTTACATTAAATTCTAGATTTAGTAAACAACCGTCTTATAGTAGGAGCGTCATCATATTGCAGCTGGTAGAAAAAGTTTTTATTAAAATATTAACAGATTTGTGACACTGGATGACAGAGTTAATATAGTTAGAAATAGCATTAAGAACAAAGCCATCAGAGGTAGATGTTAACAGACAAGGCAAGAAATGCATGGTAGAAAAAGGCAATACAAGACCGAAGGAGATAAAATGACGTTGGTTTCTTTCGAACTGCGCCTCAGGTGCAGTTGGTGAAAAATCCTTACGAACCAAAAGTAGATAAACAAAATGATAAGAACAACAATATCAGAAAAGGTTTATATTAGAATAGCCTCAAAAGTAAGCTTATAATTAAAAGGAAGGTTTCGTAAGTTAGTGAAGTCCGTTGATAGAGACCTATGGTGATTTGGTGAGACTGTGAGACTTATCAATATAGAAATAAAAGTCCTAGGAAGAAAAATGTAAAAATAATACAAATAATGAACTGTGGCATAGTTGTTCATTGTTTTGTAGTTTGTAGTCATGATGTTTAGTTATGTCTCCAATGCTTAGCTGCAAATAAAAATCCTATGATTATATTGGTACGTGTAAAGACATCAAAAGATCAGTAATTATTTGTATTAGGATAATTGCATTAGCAATCAAATTATAGGGAAGAAGACAAATAAACTGCTTAAAGAAATAAAATATCAGTAATGTACTTCATTCAATTATTTCATTTTTTATTATTTCTTTATTGCAATTATGAAAGATTATGAAAGCCAATTTTGTTGTTACAAATTAATTAGAAAAATTGTTAGCACTGTTATTCTTGTTATCAACAGCAGTAATAGTAGTAGTAGCAGCAGCAGCAGCAGTAGTAGTAGTAGTAGTAGTAGTAGTAGAATTATTATTAGTAGTAGTTGAAGTTAGAGGAAGTGGAGGAGAAAGAACGGGAGTAGAAGCAGGAGAAGGAAGAACAGAAGGAAGAAAATAAGTAAGAAGAAAAGGAGAAGTACGGATAACATTTTATTACAGTTTATCAGAACTATAAAAGGTCATTAAGCAATAGCTTGCTTTTGATTTTTGATTTTCTTACCTAAACTTTGAAAACATTTGACCACACCAAACCATGTCTTCAGTCCCCAAAACACAAAAAGCAATAATAACTCACGTTGTACCTGGTATATGAGCCTGGATTATTCTCTTTTTAAAAGACTTCATTGGGTCGACTAATAAATCATTATATTGCCCCTCTTTGGTCTAATCAAAAACAAATATATGAAATTACACTTTCTCCTTTCCTCCTTCTCGATCCCAGTTAAGTTACTTTCACCTACCTACCACAAAGTGAGAAAAATTTTGACTTCATCAACCTGGCAGCTAAATGCGTACACAAAATTCAGGATGGGAAAAAAGAGTTTTTAGAGTTGTGATCCATTTTTATAGTAGTAGTTATCATCACTTTCGATTATTCTTTCAATGGTCTGATTCACAACATCTGTAATGTAGTTTGGGTTAATTTAACTCAAAATTAGCCTCTGGTGTCATTTTTCAATTCTCAAATTCTTTCAATGGTTTTATTTCAGCCCAGTCCCAACTTGATATTTGATAGGAAAAAAACAAGTGTGGAAACCAGATCTTTCCTTTTAAAGTGATGACAGCCATTCGTATTTGTAAATTTGTAAAAAGCCTTTGAGAGGTTCAACTAACAAAAATTTTATCATTGCTAACCTCATGCATCTGTTTCATTTGTATGCACAAATGATGTTTTGAGTGCTTCCTGATTTATTGATTGTATCTCTTGTCCAGCTAATTTTTTAACTATCTAGTAGTCTCCTGGCTTTTAAGTGTAGCTGTCTTAAAATGAGATAATCATCTGTCTGCAGATGTTCTAAATTAGTATGAAAAAGAGAATACATTCAAAGGTAAACCATGATAGCTAAATGTTCTTTGGGTATCTTTCTTCATGTTTCCTGTACCTTTAATTTACCTAAAGCCAAAGAAACAGGAGGAAAACATTTTGCAACTGATAATTTAATGTGAAAAAAACGAAATATTTGTGCAAATATCACAGGACTGAATTGCTTCTGCAATGAGCATACCACCGACGAACATGTCGTTACTTACTGACAAAGCACGAGAGGAAAAGATTTCTCTGCAAGATAACCCTTAAAATGGCAAGGAAATATGCTCAAGTCACAATGATTTTGGGCAAGGAGTAGAGTAATACCTACAGGAAAGCTACGTTTTCATCATGTGACTTAGTTAAGTAGTCGTAAAAAACACTCGGGAAAAACTATATCATCAATAACAGTGCTTTTTGTAAAACATTGAAACTGGCTCCAAAACAAATCCTTGAAGAAGTAAAGGATGGAGATGGAAAATTGATAAGACGTCATGATGCAATAAAAGAAAAGGTTTAATTCATGCAAAGAGATTAGTGATAGTTTTGCAGATTTTGACAGTTCTGCCTAGAACTTGAGAGTATTCATCAAGTAGAAAAAGTTTAGACTAGCAAAGTACATGGCTTAAGCTACAAAGAACTGGCTTGGATAAAAGGTATTCTTACATCTACTAACCAGAAACTTGGAAAATATTTTGCCAAAGAGCTTTTAGATAAACACACCGTATCCTATACCAGCAGACCTGTCAAGTCTCCCGCATTTTGCGGGAGACTCCCGCATTTTGAAGTGAAAAGTTGTCTCCCTCCCGCATGTAATATATTTAGCAAAATCTCCCGCATTTCTTATCTGTGTGCATTTAAGAATTTCTAAAAGTCAAATTCCGTCACTTTTGGCATTTTATAGGGTTTTCTAATCCGTTTCTGTTTGTTCCTAGCGTTTCACATTCGTCCGCCGCGTAACTCGGACGCCGTACAATGAGCTCTGATTGTATTTCGTGCGGATGTAGCACAATAACTATTCCTCGTTTTTCGCTTGATCAAACAAGATGGCTGACTCACCGGAACGATCTGGACCATCGAATTCGAAGAGATTTAAAGGATCATTCAATTATAAAACGAAATATAATGCTTCCTGGTTTTCTCAGGATAATTTAAAAAAGTATAAAAATGTAATTTCTAACTCCAAGTTAGGAGATTTATATTTTTTCTGTAAAATCTGCTCCAAAGATGTTTCATGTGGCCATGGTGGCACAAGCGATCTTGTACGACATTGCAATTCTCTTACTCACCAAAAAAGAGAGAAAGAAAGACGTTCACAGCCCTCGATAAATACTTTTGGTTATAAAAAGGACTCGGCAACTGATATTCTTACTCGAAAAGCTGAAGTCAAGTTTACAGGTTTTTTGGCAGAACATAATCTACCTATTGCTGCAGCTAATCACCTTAGTTCATTGATTAAAGAATGTTTTCCGGATTCAAAGATTGCACAGTCTTATTCCTGTGCTAAAACAAAAACGTTTTGTATTTTGAATGGAGCTATTTATCCAGACTTACAACAAGAATTGATAAATGAAATGAAAGCATCTGTATTTAGTCTTTCAACTGATGGGAGCAACGACCAAAATATGGAAAAAATGAACCCAGTTACTGTGCGGATTTATGATGTTAACCAACATAAAGTAGTCACAAAGTTCTTAGATATGTGTCTTAGCAAGTCCTCGACCGCAGCTGCTATTTTTAGCTCTATAGATCTGGCTATGGATAGATATGGCATTCCTTGGAGCAATTGCATTGCTATGGGTGTTGATAATACCTCTGTAAACGTTGGCAAGCACAAATCCCTGATTGTTGAAGCTAGGAAAAAAAATGAAAACATAATACTAATGGGTTGTCCATGCCACATTGCACATAACACCGCTGGTAAAGGTACAAAAGAATTTTGTAGTCATATTATGGAGCATTTTGACATTGAAGAGTTATTAGTTGATATTTATTTTCATTTTGATTACTCTTCAAAAAGAAAAAACCTATTGAACGATTTTTGTTTATTTCATGATCAAGACTATTGTAAGATAATTAAGTTTCATTCAGTTCGTTGGCTTGGCTTGTCTACATGTATTGAGAGAACCTTGAAGCTATATCCATCTTTAAAAAGCTACTTCTTGTCACAAAGTCCTGAAATGAAAGACGGTGAAAGGAAATTGACGCGGTTGAATAGATTGATTAAAGCTTTTAGCAATGAAATGCAAGAAATATATTTGATTTTTCTTCATGGAGCACTACAAAAATTAATTAATTTAAATTTGTTATTGCAGCGAAGTGACCCCATTATTCATTTGTTATATGATGCCTTATTTGATACAACTGTTGTTTTACTCAGTCGATTTATGTCACCACAGATTGTTACTATGTACAAAAACCATGAGCTTGATGAAGAAGAAATCAGAGATGCTATTGAAAATGAGGATAATTTTTTGTCCAAAGAGCATTTGTTTGTAGGATTTCTGGCAAAATCAAAAGTCAAAAGCTTGTTAGATAATGGAGATATAAGTGAAAACCAATATGGTACATTTTTTGAGGCATGCCTTAATTTTCATAAAACTGGATTTTTATATGCTCTTAAGAACTTTCCATTAAATAACGATCTTTTCAAACATGCCAGAGTTTTTAATTTTCTTAACCAGAAATGCTCCTTTGAGAGTATCCACTTCCTTACTGAGCAGCTAAAGCATTACGTAACTTTCACTCATGGAGAATTTCTTCAGATGGAAGAAGAATTTATCTTATTAACATCAATTACATTAAATGATTTTGAAGAGTCTCAGTTGGATGAAGCTACAATAAGAACTGATGAAAATGGTGATAGTAAGACCTATAGAATTGACATTTTGTGGTATTATTTGTACATGCAAAAAATAACTGGCACAAGCAAAAGTAAATTCGAAAATTTGTTCAAATTAGCAAAAGTTGTATTATCAATAGTCCATAGCAATGCAGAGGAGGAATCTTTGTTCTCAAGAGTTAGAAAAAACTTGACTGCACAAAGAGCAAGTCTACACCTTGATGGTACATTATCAAGCATCATGTCATTTCAGTTGAACAGACCTCATGGTGAACCATGTTATAAATATAATCCATCAGATAATGTTATAAAAAATGCTAAGACTGCTACATGGGAATACAACAAGTCACATTCGTCATCCTCATCTAAATAATGACAATGATGTACTCTACTTTACTATTGTATTTTGCTTAATAATCTATTTTGAGCTAACGTTCCTCACATTCCTGACAGCTGTTTTCTAAATTTGATACATAGCTTAAAATGGGTTAACTATCCTTATAGGTACACTTTTTTATATAAGCAACCAAGATGATAAGGGTCAAGGGTCTAAATTATATCAAACGTCAAGCAATTTCCTAAGCAACTTCAATCTTTAACAAATATACAGAAACTTATCCAATTCTTTTTTTAAAACTTCTATATAATATATGCCATATGTGACAATTTTGCAACTGTGGAGCTATAAAAAAATAAACATTAAGAAAACTAAGCAGATACATAGGCAAGCAGCTTGGTAAGCAACCTAAAGGTTACAATTATGAGTTATCTTTAGCAACTAAGGACTTGACTGAAAAAGTAGATCGCTTATATAAAAGTGTGTGCATTGTGAAAGGGAAAGAAAGACCAAAGAATCTCAACCGAAATCGGCAAGATAAATCTCAACCTCGAACCCAGGGTATCTTCTCTTCTCTCTAACTGGGATGGTCAGAAAGATTATCATTCTGTCCATCCAAGTTACGGAGAAGAGAAGATACCTTGGGTTCAAGGTTGAGATTTATCTTAAATATTTCAGGTATTTTTCTTCTTTGTGTTATGGCTTTACTATTAATTTTATTTTATAAAATGATGTGCTCAAATCGCTGAAATTGCTGTTTTAGAGAGTCTAGAAACCAAAATTTTCTTCGCCGCCCAACCATGGTGGGCGGCATTTGTAAAAAATGATATTCTCCCCCCTAAAAGTTTTAACACCTTGACAGGTCTGTACCAGTGATGACATAAGTCGTCAAATGCTTAGAAAGAAGGCTTGTGTTTCTACAAATGTTGATAAGAAAAAGATTAAGGTGCAAACGACCAGTTTTGTATAATTTGAAGGAGGAATTTTGACAACTCCGGATTAGAACCAGTGCTAATATTGGATTTTCAAAATTTGCCTCACTGCGTCTTAAAACGAGGTGTTATCAGTTGGTAATGGGACGCATGTAGCTTAAGCTTGAAAATGTTATAATAGTTCGTAACACACAAAACGTCCATGCATTTTTCTCCCAAATCTTGGCGGAACAGACAGAAGTAATTTAGGTATCCAGGGAGAGGAGATATTCTTATTGTGTCACCTACTGGACATGAAAATTCTGAACTTTATGGACTCAGAAGAAGCCATAGATGTAAGAGCTTTTTCAAAGCTACGGTTCGAGAGATACTTCTCCCAACATCAGGCTATTGAAATGATTAGATACGGCTGTTTTATAACCTTTGTAGTGCGGACCTTCATGTAGACAGGGCTCGACTTGTTTCGGGAAGTGGCGCTAAAAGCTGTGTTGTGCTTGTTGTGTTTGTTGTGTTTCTTTCTTTAGTGCTGGAAGCCATATTTCTGGAAGGGTGTAGAATATACTGTTGATGTGATTGCTGCATTGCAGGAAATGGATTGTTTCTTTTATTTTTCTTGTTGCTGTATTGATTTGATTGTCTGTAACCCTCTTATTTTGCCAGTCAAAGGTATGACACTGTGTCCAGCAGTGTTCCGCTATTTCATGATTCTTGGTGTCACCTTTCTGAACAGCTTTCTTGTGTTCTTTTTCTTTTTGACCAAAGGAACGTTTTGATTCAGCAATGAAGGAGACAGGACAGTCCTTACATTGTAGTACTACGTTATTCTTCTCTTTAAGTGGGACTGGGTCTTTTGGTTTTGAGAGGATCTTCCTTAAGGTGGATGTAGTGAAGACGGCGCATTGAATGTTGTGTTGTCGGAGAGTTCGTCTTAGGTGCTCACTGGTATTCTTCATGAAAGGCAGACTTATTCGTTTCAGCGGCTCTTTATCTTCATGATTAGGTCCAGTGGTTCTATGTAAGGCACTCTGTACACCCTTAGCGTGGTATCCATTGGATAAGAGAACCCTTTGAAGGTGTCTTTCTTCTTTTCTGGGGTCATATGGGTTACCTACTGGACTCGCGTACTATTTGTTCCAAAAAAGATATGATGGGAAATATTCTAAAGAGCTTGTTTCTTGGACTTAAATGCAACTAACGTATCACTTGCGTTAACATTAGTATTATATTATATTATATTATCTTTTATTTTAGTATATTGTGCTATTTGCTACCATACATTTTGGATTTAGTGCTTCACAATAAGCATGCATTTAATTAAACAAACTTCAGGAAATAAAGGTTATAGTAACCACCACGTCTCGTTTCAAATACTAATAGTAAGGTTGAAAGAAAGGTCACATCTCACCAGACTTGGTAACGTTCTTCCATGACACGAATGTCTGGTGGAAACGCTCTCGTTGTTCACTTAATTCTCCACAGTTCTGAGGGAAATAATCTGAGTAGGGCGGTACAAAGTGCATTTTGACAGACCTGCGAGCCCCTAATTTGTGAAAGTTCTTCAGGAGTTCGTCGACTTCCTTTTTGAATTCTCTACTCCGGTTGTTTCCAAGAAAAGTTGTAAATTACTTACGTAAGCGACTGCCAAGCAGCCAGCTCAGGTGCACTCAGTACATCATCGAACATTGAGTCCTTCATGAGTTTCCGTATCTGAGGCCCATCAAAAATGCCAGTCTTAAACGTTTTTCATAGCTTATCCGAGCTTATTCTCTTGAAGGAAAGTAAACGCTCTGCCTTCCCTGTCCAGTGCCTTTACAAAGTTCTTCATAAGTCCCAGTTTGATATGTAAGGGTGGAAGTAATATCTTGCTTGGTTCAACAAGAGGGCAAGACTGACCATTGTGCAAGCCAGGTTTCAACCCTTGTGTTGGCGGTCATTCTTGCCTGAAATAATCTTAATCATCAGCCCGACTTTCCCACAATCACCGAGAACATGGAAGCTTTGTGTACCCACACTTTGGTCCTAAAACCAATCCAACAACCTTAAGATCTAAACAAACTAACCAACCATGGTCAAGGTAGTTCAAAGCAGACAGCAACTGATCAATGTTGTCTTGGGGTTCTTTCATTTCCACAGAATGGCCAATTTGAATCGAAGAGTATTTATTTGCATTATGAAGGAGAACTGCCTTGAGACGTCTGCTCTACGAGTCTCCATTCCGTAGCAAGATAGTCTATCCCCATTGATTTATAAAAATCAGCAATATTGATGCAGTAAACCAATGCCGAGTATCTCTGGGTTGTGAAGAACTATCTAAATTCTTTTCCACGCTCTCGATATCCAAAACATTTTGTTTTAGGTGCCACCACATTGCTCTCACAAAGATGAAAACCCCGAAGGTGTGTCAATTACCTCGAGAGGCTTAGATCTTGTGTCAGGTTATTGAGATCTGCTTGTGTTAGAAGCACTGGCTCGTCATTTTCTTCTGGTACGTGTTCTTCACCCTTTGTTCTCTCATATTTATTATCAAGTTCCGATTCAGAGCTAGCTTCCATTGCAACATCTGGCTCGGGAACAGGTAGGCATGTATCATGAGGGACTGACCTTATGGCAGAAGGACATTAATATACTGAACGCAATGCTTGTTCTTGTGATTGATTCCTTGAAGTTTGATTATGCAAAAATAGCATCCTGTCACATTTTTTTTTACCCTCTCTCTGCACCACAGGAACAGCTAATGGCATAATTTTCCTTTTGTTATTTCTCCTACCGCGCAAGTTCTCAACACATGTTTGTCAGCTAACATGGAGCGCAAATGACTTGTCCTGGTCTCCAAACGTAACTTCGAAGTAAGCATGATATGTCTTCTTCACTAAATAGTTACTTTTGCAGGGACCAGGAAGAATCACATTACCACATATATGATAGAACGTGTCAGAATGTTTCATACATTTGCAATCCATTCACTCTTGATCTGAAATACCAATGAGAAACCTTGCATCTGTTCCTTGCGATTTCAAGTCACTTGCACTGGAGTTCAGCTCTGCTAAACAATAAATGACCACCCAGGTACAAACAGAAAATATTTCAGTTTTAGTTTCCTAAAGTTAAAGACGGATGCAGTTTCGGTTTCACATTGAGCGTCCTCCAGTTTCGTTTTCTATCTAAAAACAAAGATTGGGTCAGCTACAGTCCTGTTTTTCTTGAACTGAGTACTATTCAAGGGTCAAAACGTGCACTNAATCACATTACCACATATATGATAGAACGTGTCAGAATGTTTCATACATCTGAAATCCATGAGAAACCTTGCATCTGTTCCTTGCGATTTCAAGTCACTTGCACTGGAGTTCAGCTCTGCTAAACAATAAATGACCACCCAGGTACAAACAGAAAATATTTCAGTTTTAGTTTCCTAAAGTTAAAGACGGATGCAGTTTCGGTTTCACATTGAGCGTCCTCCAGTTTCGTTTTCTATCTAAAAACAAAGATTGGGTCAGCTACAGTCCTGTTTTTCTTGAACTGAGTACTATTCAAGGGTCAAAACGTGCACTGATCATATCTCAAAAACTTGACCTGACCAAAGAAAATAGATGGTATTTTTGGATTCAGGGCACCAATAAATACACAAATCAGTTGAAAAACCTTCGACCTTCAAAAAAAGGCTTTTAAACTCAGGCCAGTGTAATCATTCATTTTTTATTAATATATTTTTCATCCATTAAATATCTATGTTATTTGTAGTATTAGCTATATCACAAGTGGACTTTACAATATTAGTGCAAACAAATTACAAATTAGAAAATTTGCAGATTTACAGATTTTCTGTGGATCAGACCATTGGAATAATCATCAAGCATGATGATTAGTTCAGTGGTCTGACACTATGGAAATTGATAAATACTCTGAGACTGGTTTGTTTCCTAGCCTAAATTTTGATACACAGCTGGCTGATATGTTGGTAAAGACAAAGCTATTTCCAAATTTCTTGTAGGTGAAGGTGATTGGGGTCAAGAAGGGAGAAAAGATGAAATTGTAATTGTTCAAATCTGTTTACTTATAGACCGAAAAGAGGCGGTAAAATGATATGTAATATATAATATGTAGATCCCATGTATTCCTTCAAAATGAAACATAATTCGTGTTTGTATATCAAGTACAACTTGCGCTGTCATTAGCTTTTGCGTTTATTGGAATTGTAAACAAGGGCGTGGTTCTCAAATCCTCACACACCTGTATCTCTTAGACGGAGTAACATAAATGGATAAGCTCTTCAGTATTTTTATTGGCAATGAAAATAAAAGTTGTCCTAAATGTCATTGAAATCGTACGAGATGAGGTTAAAAATGACTTTAAAGTGTGTTTATTTCACATAAGCTAGCCCAGATACATTCGCTGCGATAAGATGCTTGCATTGCATGTGTTATATATTACCTGTGACATTCTGCATTGGTCAATGTTGATACAGAAGTGTTCATGGATAATAGTTGTAGATTTTCTTTCTACAAAGTAAATATGCTAAAAAAAGTTTAACATATGTGTAAATTTTTTCGTGTTTCTTTAGTTTCTGTCTTTAAATTTGAAGACCTCTGAAGCAAAGAAGACGTTTTTAAAAGAAAACTATCACATGTATTAGCAGATACATAAACCTTTAAGAGAACTTTACTCGAATTCCTTTACACCAAAACTTGTGTATTAACGAAGCGTCAATGGTTAATTTAATATAAAAAAAAAACCTTTAAAGAGCAACTGTATAGAAAATGTGCAAAAATTGAATGTCGGTTCACAGCCCTGAAAGTAGCTCCCCAAAGAGACAAATCTAAATAGATTTATTTTTTTGTTACACAACAAAGCCTATCCTCATTGAGCTCTATGTCACCTAAAAGGATGACATTTATGAAATGAGGGCGTTGCTCTAAGGAATCTCGCCGTTATTTGATTGATACCTAATCTGTCTAAAGGACAAAATGACGGAACGCTCGTCTTAATTTGAATGAAATAAGATTTGAAGATAGCTTTCAGCTTACTAGTTTTAAGAATTCTAAAGCCATGGAATTTCGTTTTGCGACATTAATAAATAACAAATAAAAAATTAGATACAAAAAGGTACCGATTTCTCTTAGGCCTGTAGGATGGAAATTTGTACAAAATTATAGTGCATATCATCTTAAAAAACTAAGGAAATCAAAGGTACAGTCCAAATTTAATACCTAGGGAACTGAGTTGACCAAGTAATCAAGTTTACTTATATGTCTATACATACATACATACATACATACATACATACTTTTACCCATCAATTAGCCAGAGTCTACTCAACAAAGCCCTTAAATTCGCCTCGACTTACGACAACATCACAGATGAAGAAAAACATATCATCACCCACGCCAAAAGCTCAACCCTAACATACAGCGGACAACCATGGCAAAAGAAGGGAGACAACACATTTGACGTTACCATGGAAAGTTACGACGGCGCCGAAACATGCGAGCTAGTCGGAAACTTCCTACTTTCACAACTACAACACCTGGACATCCACATAGGACTATACCGTGATGACGGACTTGACATTACGAGAGCAACCCCAAGACAGACAGAAATTATCAAAAAAGAAATATGCCGTACATTTCACGACAA